>CM035361.1:1924488-1954488 GCA_020137815.1 Hormiphora californensis | reverse complement strand
AGAACCAATGACATGACATGAGAGTCTTTGAGCCGTATTCTTTTCTTCTTGCTAGTCTTTCATTTTCTAACTGTTTCGCATTATATCTCGATTCTTGAGAATACCTGGTGTACAGAAGAAGGAAAAAAGATAGAAAGAGATAGAGAGAGAGAGAGAGAGAGAGAGAGAGAGAGAGAGAGAGAGAGAGAGAGAGAGAGAGAGAGAGAGAGAGAGAGAAAGAGGGACATCAAATGTCTCTAGCACTATGATATAGTAGTAGTGTAGTATCGTATGAGCATCTTTCTCTTTCTCTCATATTGTTTTGTATTATTCAATATCTCTCGAGATCTCTTCATTGCCAATGACCTTCAATCTTTCACCTTCTTATGTGCCCTCTTATTTCTCTCTCCCTCTCCTTCTCTCTTTCTCTCTTTTTCTCCATGTATTTCTTTCGCTGTCTCTCTCTATCTCTCTGATCTTTGTCTCCTCCACTATCCATCTGATCTCTCATCTCTGTCTCCCCCTCTCTCTTTTTTCTCTCCAGTACACCCTGGGTATTGTGTGACTGTATTCCATCTTTGTAGTATACAGATCTGCCCTTTGTTTCTTAGCCAAGGTGAGCTGCCGCTTAGTTAATATAACAATCTTCGGCAGGTCGGTAGAACTTCGACAGAATTTAGGGTAGGTCAATTTAGGGTAGGTCTGAATTTAGGGTAGGTCAATTTAGGGTAGGTCTGAATTTAGGGTAGGTCTGAATTTAGGGTAGGTCTGAATTTAGGGTAGGTCAATTTAGGGTAGGTCTGAATTTAGGGTAGGTCTGAATTTAGGGTAGGTCTGAATTTAGGGTAGGTCCGTAATGTATCGTTTATCAAAGCATTGCAATTCGACATTAGGTTCTGATTAGGTCGCTGAACCGCGTCCCGTATCTCGTATCTCTTCGATCTTAGTCACCGATTAGGTCGCTGAACCACGTCCCGTATCTCGTGTCAACTCATTGAAATTCGAGGTTAGACACAAATTAGGTCGCTGAACCACGTCCCGTATCTCGTGTCAATTCATTGAAATTCGAGGTTAGACACAGATTAGGTCACTGAACCACGTCCCGTATCTTGTATCAAATCATTACAATTCGAGGTTAGACAAAAATTAGATGGCAAACGAATTTTTTTCCTTAAACAGGTTTCAACTCAGGATGGAACTCTTAATAGTCAAACAGTCCTAATTTCATTTGATGCGATACGGAACACAGTCTACCGACCTAACTCAGTTCACCTACTGTCCTACTTTAAGTAGTAGGGTAGCGACTGGCTATTTGAAATGGCGGCTAATTTGAAACACCCCCTCTACAGGCCAGCAGTTGCACCAGAAAAAATCCAAATCTGGTGCACCTGCTGGCCTGTAGGGGGGTATTTCAAATTAGCCGCCATTTCAAATAGCCAGTCGCTACTCTACTTAGTGTCGGTGACTCGAATTTCAATGAGTTGATACGAGATACGGGACGTGTTTTAGGGACCTAATTTGAGTCTAACCTCGAATTTCAATGAGTTGACACGAGATACGGGACGTGGTTCAGCGACCTAATCGGTGACTAAGATCGAAGAGATACGAGATACGGGACGCGGTTCAGCGACCTAATCAGAACCTAATGTCGAATTGCAATGCTTTGATAAACGATACATTACGGACCTACCTTAAATTCAGACCTACCCTAAATTCAGACCTACCCTAAATTCAGACCTACCCTAAATTCAGACCTACCCTAAATTCAGACCTACCCTAAATTGACCTACCCTAAATTCAGACCTACCCTAAATTCAGACCTACCCTAAATTCAGACCTACCCTAAATTCAGACCTACCCTAAATTCTGTCGAAGTTCTACCGACCTGCCCAATCTTCTTTTGCTCTCTTTAGTTAAAGTAAGGATCTCACTTTTCACTACGGCTCTCTTCGATTTGACAGTTCTCTTTTCTCCTTTGAACTTTGCATTCTTCTATGTTTCCAACGTGTTTACATTGTGTAGACTTTAACACTATTTTATAAACTTGCATTTTATGATCTAACTGATTTTCATTTGACCTGTTTTAGTGAAGTATAAGATGAGCAAGAGGACATGCCCGGGCACGCCACCCAACCTTGAGAACCGGATATTTAAAAAGCATAAAATTGACAGTAGTGATCCGAGAACCATTTTGAAGCACACTCGAATACCATCGACCATCTGGAACCGACAGAATCATTCCAGGGTTAATTGTAAAACTATGACAGAGATTTCAGATCACAAGACCTCCGGATCAGATCACGAGACCTCCGGATCAGATCACAATAACAATAAACGAAACAGGGTGGTATACATTGGAAATCTCTCATCCCCTGACCGATTCTACACTCCTCAACTTACTCCGATTTTATGGGCCCGTCCGCAAGTTATGGCTAGCAAAATGTGGGACTTTTGGGTTTGTCTGGTTTTCGAGTGCGACAGATGCCAATATGGCGAAGACACGGTTAAATGGAGCCAAGGTGGGAGAGAAGAAGATTATTGTTAATTGGGCTGATAAACAAGATTAGAAAACATTTTAAATTGTGAGAGTACAGTATCTGGGAGACTGGAATATTCAAGTATTGATGGAGATATTTTGTGTTGAAATTAAATTACGGAAGGCTATAGTTTTGATTCAAGCCAACGTTGCAATTCAATCGATGTTAATAATCAGAAGAATTATATGTGTTGCATTTTTTTTTGTTATACTAGCGGTATTGTTTACACTAGGATAATAACTCAGTGTTTTCATAATCGAATAACCTGGCCAAGTTATTCGATTATGGATATCCAACCTTGGATAGCAAACCTTTGGTTATCACACTGATTATCCAGGTTAAACAACCTGATTTTCGATACAAATATAATTGCTGCATTGATCAAGCAATTGACGAGCCGTCACAAATGTTAGTCGCTCAAGTGTCATCACTGACAAAAATTGCAACTAATTTTCGTCATTGTATGTATGTACGATAGTTCAGCATGAGTTTATTGCAACAAGGCTAATGCGTTTGATATTATTTTAATAATATTGCAATGACCAAATAACGAGTGTTAATTCAATCAATGAAAAAACTTAAATTATTGGAATCAAAAATCCACACCACTAGGTAGGAGTGATAGCAGGAGATAGGTGAACGTGTTGTTTATGGTCAAACACTCTCTCACGCTTTCTACTGTAAAACAGAATGGGGAACTCACAGCCGGATATAATCCTGGCTTAATCAAGTACAGATCTCATCAATGTACTGTAGGAATTATCAGGTCAGTATATCCAGAGGCAAACGATTTGAAAGCGTAGCACAGGTCCTTCTACTGATCTTATTCAGGAATTTATCGTATTCTCGCCGATAAATTTTTTGGACAGACTTCACTTAGTGCTTTCGGAAGGTTTGAGGGATTGACTGGATTCTGGAAGGCATTGAAATTGGGAGTTTAATACCCTTAGATCGAAGAATGCCTTGTCAATAGTTGTCCAGAAGTACCGCAGAGCAATATCTAGTCGAGCGTATTCATTTCACCAAGCGGGCGGGATATTCCTGAAGGCACTGTTGAGTTCCCCTGCAATGTATGGATACGTTTAAACACCCAGATGACAGATCGTAATGGAACACAGGGCCCACGGCACGGAATTTTTCCAAGGGGGCAGGTGCGGAGCACCGTAAGTTTTGAGGTACGCTTTACGAATAAACTGCTAGAGAAGTATTTTCATATGCTAAATCACACAGACTAAGCTAGCGACCTTCAAAAGCGGTGGAGCCTACTTCGAATCGCCCGGGATCACCTTTGCTCCCTAATTTGATTGACAGGAAAAAAGCTGAAAAAGTATTCCGATTTCTTGCTAAGTTAGACTGTTTTTCGCACGCCCCGCGGGCGAAACACAGCTAAGCTCATTCAAATAACGATCTGGTCCGCGATAATGCGTTGTGGGGCTCACGTGCGGGTTTTGAAATGCTGAAAATACTTACTCTGCGCGCTCTCTCGCATTCTAATCGCTGTCTCTCACTTTGAGTGAGAGAGAGCTGCGCTCTCCCTCGCATTCTAATCACTGTCTCTCACTTTGAGTGAGAGAGAGCTGTGCTCTTCCTCGCATTCTAATCACTGTCTCTCACTTTGAGTGAGAGAGAGCTGTGCTCTTCCTCGCATTCTAATCACTGTCTCTCACTTTGAGTGAGAGAGAGCGGTGCTCTCCCTCACATTCTAATCACTGTCTCTCACTTTGAGTGAGAGAGAGCTGATCACATACACGAGCTGATCACACTGCGCTCTCCCTTGCATTCTAATCACTGTCTCACTTTTAGTGAGAGAGAGTTTATCACGTGCACGAGCTGATCACGTGAGCAAGAGTGTACAAATACACATAACCCTCCCTTACAAATGTAAAGGGAGGGTTAGAACATAACAACCGATTTCTTAAGCTGACGTGAATTTCTCACCATAAGTGCTGCTCATCTTAGTTCTTTTAGAAAAAGTTAAAAGTGGTAGAGGGGCGGAGGGCCTTCACGGGTTCACGTCCCACGGCCTACTTGCTCTCACTTAACGGCAAAAAACCGCATATACCGAATAATTTTGTGAGCCCGTAAAAATTAATAATAATTAATAATAATTCATGACATTTAATATACCGCTTAATAGTGTTTAAAATAAATGGCTTGCTACTGATTCAATCAGATCGATGCTACACCATTTACCACTTTCTAAAGCGGTCCAAGAAAGGGCCAGTGGTAAAGGAGAGCCAATAACATATTTTTGACGCTCAGTCAAGATAACATCAAAATACTATGTATTATTAAGAGAATATGCTATGATGATTATTTATAAATTAAGTAAATAAATTAATTTGATTGATAGAATTCGATTAAAAAGAGTGCAATCATATTTATTAATTGAATAAGTAATGAAGACATAATATAATACTATTCATATTAAGAGAGATAAGTTAATTGTTATAGACTATTATTAAGTAAAGGTGAGTAAGTGAATGTGTTGGTGAGTGATGGACATGTATGGGTAGTGGAGATGTGGGTGTTGGTATAGAACTGAGGTAAGTACGATTTAATGTATCATATAAAATATATAATCTGTATATATAATAAAAAAATACGTGCACATTGTTACAGAAACAGTATACAGAATCAATACATGAGTCATGCATAGAAACAGCATACAGTAGTAAACAGTTTACATGGAGAACAGTTTACATGGATAACAGTGTACAAGTTAAGAGTGATAAAAATATTAGTGATAGTAAAAAAAAACAGTTAATAATTAAAATTCAGATGTTCACTGACCCTAGGGTAGTGATCACTGTGTAAAATATCACCGATAATGAGAGACACTTAGCAATAAGCTTTCTTAAACAGGTAAGTTTTAAGTTGCTGTTTAAACACATCGACAGATTCACTTTCTCGCAGGGTTTTCGGTAACTCATTCCACAATTTAGGTGCACTAATACTAAAGGCTCTACTAGTGGCTGTGTACTTGTGTGTGTATGGTTTGTGGAGGAGTGTGCTATCCTCGTCTGCCCTGACTACCTTGACCTTTGGCTTCCGGAGGGGGATGAGGTTGGAGATGTAGGGGGGAGCCATTCCATTGATGGATTTGTATGTTAGTAAGCAGATTTTGAAGATGATTCTGCTTTTGATCGGAAGGAAGTGTAGGTCTTTCCGCATCTGGGTCACTCCTCTCCTCTTTCTTGTTCCATAGACGAACCGTACAGCACTGTTTTGGACCTTTTGGAGGCGGTTTAAATCAGATTCTGTGGCACCATAGAGTAGGGCATTTCCATAGTCTAGGCGAGAGTGTATTAACGAATGCACTAGCTTGATTTTCAGTTGCCTGGGAAGTTTTCTAGCTATCCTCCACAGATTCAGAAGTTGCATATTACATGCTTGGACAATTTTCGAGATATGGCTTGCCATTGAGAGGGTGGGATCGAGCCAAATACCGAGATTACGGGCACTTGTCGTTGATTCGATTTCCGTAGACTGTACAATTGGACTTTCGTCTTTTTCAATCACTAATCCAGTTGGCCCAGGAGTGCGGTCGGCTTTGTGGTTGAGTATCAGAATTTCCGTTTTACTGGCATTTAGCTTGAGGTAGTTTTGCTTCATCCATTGCTTGATGTCACTGATACAATTTTGTAATTTATCCACAACAAAGTCAAAGGTTTCCGGCCTAAAACTAGTATAGATCTGGGTGTCGTCAGCGAAGAGGTGAATGTTAAGACCATGCTTTTCCGCAATCGACTGGAGCTCTTTGGTATACATAATGAAGAGAATAGGCCCTAGGATGCTACCCTGCGGCACACCAATATCCACCTCTATCGATCTTGATCGTGCATCTCCAATTTGTACCGAGGTGGACCGACCTGTGAGATATGATTTGAACCAGGCGAGAGCAGTATCTTCTATTCCGTAGTCCGTCCGCATCTTCTTTAGTAGTTTGCTGTGTTGAACTGTGTCAAATGCTGCAGATAGGTCCAGCAGTAGTAGCACAGCCTTTGACTTCTTATCTAGCAGAAGCAGAAGATCGTTAACAACTTTTAGTGTTGCAGTCTCACAACTATGGTGTTTGCGGTAAGCAGATTGAACTCCCGATAGCAACTGATGGCTCTCTAAATGCTCGGTCAACTGTAAAGATACACATTTCTCAATGATCTTTGACACAAATGGTAGATTACTGATCGGGCGGTAGCTGCCAAGATCTTCAGGATTGGATTTGTCGAAATTGGTCGAGAATCAAGGGCGTGAGAGCCAAAACAAGTTTCAGGTTTCTGACAGCCGAGAGGCAAAATCGTCGATTTTTGACGAAATTTTTGAATTAAAAAAGGCCTTCGGGCGGGGAAATAAGGAACACGTGTGCGGGTGTACCATAAAGTCGGATTTTTTGAAGTTGTCACCCCAAAATGACCGCGCACGTCAAATTTATCCATTTTGACGCACACACCACACGTTAAACATGTGATGTGACGCGCAAAAACATTCCGCGCACGAAAAGGGGGGTGACAACTTCAAAAAATCCGACTTTAGGTATACAAGGTGGCCCATAAATTATGAGGCCGGGGGACGAGCTGTACCTCCGAAACGGTGATAGTTGTACAAAAACAAACTACGGGAACATGCTGGAACAATTCCTTGGTAACTTTTTGCAAATTTTGAGTTTTTTATTCAAAAGTTCATTTTTCATTCATGAACTATTTACACGTTCATTAATGAATTAAGGACTCTAATTTACCGAGAGTGAGCCATTTTGTTTGGGTTGAATTTATCTTTCCAATGAGCACCATGAAAATCAAATTGAAGCACCAGGTCACATGGCAGTTGAGAAAATGCACATGCATGATTTTGGCTCTTCCTGCGACTTTCAATCAGCTGTATCCACGGCTACCTTTTGTTCAATCTTTTTAAAAATTTGGGTGAACATTGGATAAGCAAAGATCTTTGCTCACAAGAAAAATCAAGGTCAAAACTGAAAGTTCATGTTTAAGTTTTGGTAGTTCATTCAACTCATTCAGGAACCAACATCCCTAAAGTGATGAAAAGTGATTGGTTTTGTTTGGCCCATACCCTGCAATGATAGGGAGGTGTAAAAACACGTTTCCGGGCTAGTTAGTGGGTGTCCATGTGATCATGATGATATCTGACACCTCTTCTGAGCCATAATCAAGGGACTTTCTCAAATTCAAGCATGTGATTTGGGTTATCTGTGATTGGTATCGTGCAGCAATGTTGAGAGATCTCATAGCACCTCAAAAATGATGATTAGCTCAATGAAATGAGTTGATTTGTGATAGAAGAGATTAAAACAGACGTCAAAATGAACTAAACTACCTTTTTCGATCCAAAATCAACTCATTTCATTGAGCTAATCATAATTTTCGAAGTGCTATGAGATCTCTCAACATTGCTGCACGATACCAATCACAGATAACCCAAATCACATGCTTGAATTTGAGAAAGTCCCTTGATTATGGCTCAGAAGAGGTGTCAGATATCATCATGATCACATGGACACCCACTAACTAGCCCGGAAACGTGTTTTTACACCTCCCTATCATTGCAGGGTATGGGCCAAACAAAACCAATCACTTTTCATCACTTTAGGGATGTTGGTTCCTGAATGAGTGGAATGAACTACCAAAACTTAAAAATGAACTTTCAGTTTTGACCTTGATTTTTCTTGTGAGCATAGATCTTTGCTTATCCAATGTTCACCCAAATTTTTAAAAAGATTGAACAAAAGGTAGCCGTGATACAGCTGATTGAAAGTCGCAGGAAGAGCCAAAATCATGCATGTGCATTTTCTCAACTGCCATGTGACCTGGTGCTTCAATTTGATTTTCATGGTGCTCATTGGAAAGATAAATTCAACCCAAACAAAATGGCTCACTCTCGGTAAATTAGAGTCCTTAATTCATTAATGAACGTGTAAATAGTTAATGAATGAAAAATGAACTTTTGAATAAAAAACTCAAAATTTGCAAAAAGTTACCAAGGAATTGTTCCAGCATGTTCCCGTAGTTTGTTTTTGCACAACTATCACCGTTTCGGAGGTACAGCTCGTCCCCCGGCCTCATAATTTATGGGCCACCTTGTATTGTGTTATTTTTGAATTTGAAGTTTTTTGAAGTTTTTTGAAGTTTCTAAAATTAAAATATCTTATTCGTGCGCGGCTGCAAATGCTGCGTACAAATTCAAAATCAGCGCGTTCCATCCAATACGCATTGTCACGCGCGCCGTAATTTTACTTTGATTTTTAATTTAATTTTTAATTTCCAAGATGGCCGATTTTTTGAAAAGCAGACATATTTCCTCGTGGCGGTGCTGGGGCGCCGTTACGATCTGGGTGTTTGGTGGCCTGTTTACAGGTGCGCGCTGCCATTGCCAAAAAAGTTAATTCACTAAAATGGCTCTAACCGCCAAACCACTCAACCGTTTTGGCTAATTCAAAGTTTATCTGGTAGGAAATGTCAAGGCCTAACCCCAACCCAAACCCCAGCCATAACCCTAACCCCACTTTAGCCCTAACCCTAAAAAACCGTTTGTCAGCACTCACGAAACACCCAGATTTTAACGCTGGCCGCGGTGCTGGGGCAGTGGGGCCTGGGCTCAGCCGCAAGTGTGTTCCATTCAAGGGCTGTGCGGCAGCCACGGTTAGTTGGCATGGTGTTGGGCGAAAGCCCCCACAAGCAACGCCAAGTAGCTGGTAGGAGTCGAGCCTCGAGGGAACGAAGCCCCTCGGAAATATTGAAATTTGGGGTCACCACACACCAAAGTTAAAATTAAAATTAAAATTTTGATTTTAAACCCGCACACACCAGCGGCCGTTAAAATTTCTCTCCCCCATTCTAAAAGTAACAATCTCGCGCGCGATTTTAACGGCGTGTTAAAATTTTGTCATCCAACGCGACCGTCAAAATCGTGCGTGAGATTGTTACTTTTAGAATGGGGGAGAGAAATTTTAACGGCGGCTGGTGTGTGCGGGTTTAAAATCAAAATTTTAATTTTAATTTTAACTTTGGTGTGTGGTGACCCTTTCGCGATGATTTCAATAGCAGGATCCGCACCAAGTCGCGACTTCGTCCGAACAGCGAATCCTGCAGTACTTGCTCGTCGTCTTCTTCTTTGTCGTTGAGGAATGAGGCTGTATCAGCCGCGTACTCGTAGGCCGTATTATAGGCACATAGACCGATGTAGCATAGGTGGGCAGGTGGATTCGTTCCCCAGCCTAAGACGCAAAGTTGTCGACATTAAAAATATTGTCCCTCGCTGTCTGGCGCCACGCCCCTTCTGAGCGCACTGTCAAATGGGATATGGCGCCGCCATACAGGTCCCTTGCTAAAGTCCGTTTCAAGCGACTTGACCCGTAATTCTTGGAATTTGGCGCATTGCGTGTGTATTTACAAAGGGGAAATCCTGAATTTCCAGGAATCTCAGGTCAAGTCGTTTGAAACGCACTTTAGTTGTTTTCAACTGACCTTTGTCTTAAATATTGAATTTTAGTTTTTTTTAGTTCAAGATGAAGTTCAATAAAGTTGCTTTGGCATATTGGACAAAATAAGAAAATTGATTCTAAATGCTCACAATTATTCACTTCATTGTGATTCGTCACGTACCATCCCTCACTCTGCAACTGTTATTAATATTTCTTACCTAAAACACAACAACATCTTTTCACATTCAATCACCTCTCTCACTCTTCTCTGATCTGTTATAATAAATCCCTTTATGACTTTTCTATCATAGCTTGTATCATGATGCATATTTCGTGCCTTTAACAAAACAAAACTGACAGGCAATAATTTGTCTTTTGATGGTAATGTGTTGCCGTAATGCACGTGTGTTTTCTCTGAACTCATTCTCCCCTAATAATTAATTAATTAATTAAATAATTGATTTCTTTCATATGGCCCTCTTCCTTTCTCCCTGTGTGCTGAAGATCCCCCTCAATCGTCATCGTCTAGATTTATCGTGTGGTGGTTGCCGAACGGCCCTCGTTCTGAAACGAAATTAGAGTGTTAGTTACAAAGTGTTGCTAAATGTATACAATAATTGTAACCTCAATGAAGGGATATTATATGATTATGATGTTTATCAAGAAACGTGAATTATCAAACTTAAAATATTTAACTTATGACTTTGACTCCTAAACATTGTAACCGCTTCCTATCCCGCAAACCTACCGTTCTTCAAACAGATGGTAAGCCGAAATCTTTCAACTTTTTCCCCTTTATTAAAGTCCCCGATTTAAAACTACGCCGACGCATTGACAGAATCCTAGTCATGATCTCAGCTCTCCGCCGAATTTTCGACTTCACTTGGTTCGTTTGAGAGGTATTCGTTGTGTTTTCTGCGTCTGACCCCTCACTCGATCCACTCTCTGAGTAACTGTCCCCAATTCCAGCCTCCTCAACCTCTAGGCTGATTCTGCTGCAACTTGGTTGCGGTGGCGAACTTCCCGTTGGAGGGGGTAACCGGGGTGAGGGAGGTGCTCCTCGAGAGTTGTTTTTAGACATCCGGCGCTTTTGGTTCTGTCCTAGAGAGGGAGAGAGAGGGATATATTGGTTGATCTGGATCAAGGGCTGCTGCTGTGTCCAATATTTAGCTGTAGAGTTGTGTGGCAATAGTGCTGAGTCCGATATTTAGCTGTAGAATGATGCTCCCCTAGCTGTTTGTAGCATTTGCCGCAGAAATGTGCTTTCCCTGCAGAGAATCCCTCTCTTTCGTAGGAATTCCATCAGTAGCTGTTCAATAGTTTCCGCACTCTAGCTCTACAACATATCGCATTGATCTAGCCATCTTTAGTAGCGAAGCATTGATAGTTTTGTTTTTTAGCGATCACAGACGTTTTGATTTACTTTTTTTCTTCCGGCAATTATATTATGTTCAGTAGCACAGTATCTAAGTAGCAATTAAACGATTTATTATAATATGTTCTTAGTACATACTAGCGATCTGAATGCGACCAGAGTTTATAGATCTGATCAGTGAATGTGTCTTTGTGGTTTTCAGCTCAATATATTTAATAACTTTCGTGGACTACTGTGTTGGTATTATAGTGAGCTACATTAGACAGTTATTATAGACACATTATAAATTGGATCAACTACTGCACACGTACGGACTGTAACTGTTGAGAGCTAATGAACTGCTCTCAATCATCTGGAAATGTTATCTCTCTTGCTCATTAACTCTATATAGGGTAGCGACTGGCAATTTGAAACGCCTGCTAACTTGAAACAGTGTCTGATAACTTGAAACACGTGCTCTGGTTATTTGAAACACATGCGCGTTATTTGCTCTCTGATTGGTGTCGTGTGTGTGCTGTAGCACAGTGAAGAGAGTCTGGTAACTTGAAACACTGAGGAGGGCTATTTGAAACAATTTTCTCCGATTGGATTGTCGAAATTTTTATTGTTCAATATGAGCATGAGGCAGGATATAAACTATGATTTGAGTCATTTCCGCCAAAAGTTGGCCGAATATGAGGCAAAAACTGTTTTCCTGCTAATTTGAAACAGTTTTTGGAAAAGGTCATTGCACCAAACACGTTCAACAAAATTCAGATTTCAGACATGGAATGGCTCTGCACAACCCTTTTCTAACTATTCAATGTCAAAAATTTTGGTTTCGTGGAGAAATTGAGGGAGATACGGGTGTTTCAAATTAGCAGACCGAGGCGGGTAAATTGAAACACCAAATTTGGATAGATATCACGTGACCCTGACCCCGGAAGACAAAATGAGACATCTCCAACCACCCAAAAAACTACCCAGGGACTGTCTCGGTAACACAAGGTCAAAAAAATTTGGGTTCGACTTGATTTGTGGGCAGGCAAGGGAAAAAAGTGAAAAACTGTTTCAAATAGCCAGTCGCTACCCTATCTATCCTATTTCGCTATCTTATCTCACTATCTATAATCGCTCTCTTTCTATCTAATGGCGATTACAGCCTCACATTAAACTGCTGACATTGTTGGCAGAGATCTCCAATTTATATAGTTGTACACAAACAAGCGAGATGATGGTCTACACTCTACATGCGTATGATAATGAGGGGTGTCAATTAGACACGAGTATAACATTAGCAAAATATATAATAGCCTATAGCAAAAGCACGAGTATCAATTAAACAAGACGTTATATAACCCATTGAATGCAATAAAGCAACGTGACAACACATGAACTTGTGTAAAGTAAGGAAGACTATGTGTCCCGTACTCCCACTAGTACCTGTAAGTTGTGGTGGCGATGAGTACCCGGGGAACTCATTATCTGACGAACTGCTATCATCGTTTATGTCGTAGTTCTCCAAGGGGAAATTATGCTCCATCTCCGATTGAGCCAGGACAAAAACCTGGAAAACGAGATCGAGGTATGTTTACTAACGGGTTTTTATCTAGGCGCATGTTCTGTTTGTGAACATGCTGGATCCAGTAGAGGATAGTCCCATCTAGCCAAGTGGATGTGAAAGAAAGGTGTGAACTAGTTGTACCTTATCGCTTGGTCTCAGCTTGGCATCATAAGGGGGCGCTGTGTTGACATACCGATCTTCGTTATCTCGGTACCCGCGACTTCTGTCCCTCCTGAAACGACACGTTATTGCTGGAGCTGATCTGAGCACTCTGTCGCGAGATTCAAAAACGGGGTATGCTGATGGCAGACAACATAATATATCTTCAAAGCTAACGTGATGTGTTTTCTAAACTTACTCAGGACCCCCCATTGGCCGTCGATTTGATCCCTTGTGTGACTTTTTGTAGCAGCGATACAGGCCCAATGCGAGCATTGAGTGTTCCTTCAGTAGCATTTCAAATAGTTCGCCGTACACCTATAGGGACACGAAGATGGAAATATAATAATGATGCCGAGCCGCGGTTGGGGCCCACGGGTCAGGCCAATTCTCTGACAGGGGCCCATGAGTCAGGCCAATGCTCTGGCAGGGGACCACGGGTCGAGGCAATAGAGATGAAATATTTGTTTGCAAATAAAGCTTACCCGTTTGCCGGAAAACCGTTCATCTGCTAAAGAAATTTGAGCCACCCGACAAGACATCCGCGTTCGAAGCCAAGGTCGAAATCGATTTAAACCGGCTGCAATCCCACAGTCGTCTATTGAGAAATGTGAATCAAGTTATTATGAAGGAGCAGTTGTTGTAAAAATAGTAAAATCTTAATAACTCGTCAGTTAGGTGCAGCCGAAGTTACTCTGCCGAGCCCTCAAAGAGCGCTTTTATGAAATAAAATGGAATGTGAGCTACATAAAGAAGTAGATGTGTATCAATTACCGAAATCAGTGTATGAATCATCTGGGTCCTGCGAGTGACTATCGACCCCCGTAATAAGCGTTCGGATAATCCTCATCAGTTTCTCATTATAAAACGTCTGAAATGAGGTTTACGTTGTTTTAGAAATAGTGCCTACATTTTGATTGGTGTAGAGGGGGTTACGGTGGTGTGTTTGCAGCTCAAAATTTCAGCAAGACTATGAAAATCCTAACAGTTTTGCCACAGACAGTCTAGACCTCGAACATTCTGTCAATATTAGTTTCACTTTCATTTTCACATAAAAAGGTACAGCAGATTTCCCGGATCAGTAAAAAAATAAAAACACGGCCCAAAAACACTTTATTCACATCGATAATTTGATCAATCGTCACTCGTCATCCCTCTCACATGCACACACACACAATTTCGATTTTTCGACCTTCTCTCATAGACGCACGCCAGTGTTATAGCACTTCCCCTGTATTGCAGTGAGTCACTACAATACTAGTGACCTAAAAGCGGCAAGTCCCAGGGATCTACTTCTATAGGTTCAGCACCCGAGTGCAGCACCGGCCGTTGCAATTCATACACATACACAGCCCGAGAGTATTCTCACATTTTCACAATTTCACAACATTCACGAATTATAGTTCTCACTTTCCCGAGTTTTCTCACATTCACACATCTGTTCTTCTCACATCTCACACACGCATCTCACCAAGGACAAAATGGCATCTAGAAGGGACACAACGAACGCTTGGCCTGCTACAAATGGCGGAGACCAGGCGGTCGCGTGTAAATCACCCGCTACACGGTCCAGAACCATAAAATGCACGTTTTCGTCTTGAACTGTTTACCGATAGGACGGGGGGAGGAAGGGGTGTACAATAAAGGGGGGAACTGACCACGGTTACCATTACCCATACACTGTATTGTTGCCATGGTAACTGTGTTGATGTGGTTACCATGGTAACTGGTGTGTGTGGATAATGGTACACCGTGGCTCGGGACATTTACCAGTGATAGAATAGCATCCAGAACGGATACAATAAACGCTTGGCCCCGGGTAAAAGGCAGGGCCATATGGAGACCCCGCTGGCTAGAATCTTTCGATTTCTCCATAAATTGAACGTTGGAGTCGTTTACTAGAAGAAAGAGGGGATATTATTCGAACTGATCGTTGGAGTTCCCCTAAAGGATGATATTACTCCACAGTGGTTATTAGTTAGATCAAAAAGCAATGTAATGAAATTGGGACTTCTAATTAAAATGTAATTAATTGGAGTTAGTACTGACCAATTTCCGAAATGATTGGCACTTGCATGCGATTCCTTTTTGGTTTTTCATTCAGTGTATACTTGAAAGATCGCGGGTTTATAAGTTCTGTACCTCCACAACCTTTTATCTAAGAAGATGATTGTTAGTTTCATGGGTTATCGGAATTGTGACAAGTTCCCACTTTAGGTTTTGTGTATTTTCAGCCGTTTATCGGTGATCTTCCCTTGAAATATCTTTCACCGAAAACTAAAATTGTATGAACTATACCTGTAAAAACGAGAGGATAGTTTCCTTATCAACTAGATTAGGATCGGTGGCCTTCCCCTGAAGGGCCGATGATAGAATGAGACACATAAGGCAGTTCTGAACTCCTGCTGATATCACATCCTCCCTTCGCATAGGTGATCCCTGAAACAATATATGTTATTGTACCAGTCATTACATAACTGAATTTCTAAACTTTTGAACACTTCTTAAAGACTGTGTTACTCAATGGACAATGGACATTGGACAAACTTATTAAAATTTTGACCGAAAATAATGTGGTTCTTATATGCCGAAAAATGTCGATGAAACAGTGCATTTAAAAGTGAGTTTAATGTGCAGTTTAATACCATGAATCTTGATTGTGGTGCTGTCGCTTCTCCTAACTGCGATGTCACCTAATATTGCATTGTAAAATCAGTTGACATATATAATGTGTTCAGTGCAGTGGTCAATAAATTGTGAAAATATGAGAGACTAAAAGGTCTCCAAATGTAAAGGGTATTTGTGAAAATGTGAAGGGTCTTCAAATGTGAAATTTATCTTTTCTTCGACACCGATCAGGCTAACAATTGATTATAACAGCATTGCATCTACTGTACCTCCATGAAGTATACGTCTTGGAAATCGTTTAGATCCTTCCACTCCTTTTCGATGTAGTCTTTTTGACCGAGCAAGAGGACCTTCTTCACCTCCATCATCGGCAGATTACTACTCCGAAGCGGTAACAGCTGGAGGGAGATTTGAATAGAAATCAAATTTGAATAATGTACGGTTTGTATCATTTTTAACTTATCAATTTTGTAAAATGAAATCGGACTACATATAGGATTGTACTTGTTTGACCTACCAAGTTCCGAAGGCCAACGGTGGGCGATTGTAGGTCTCCAAAGACACAAACAATGATATGATCAGTTAACGTTGCAACGTCTTCTTTCGTCTAAAAAGATAAAAATTAGTAGACTCGCATGAAATGTTAATATTTCTATACATTTGGAAATCAGAATTCCCTTCAGAATCAGGTTGCTATGACAACACTGACCATGGTGACGTCATCCAATGCACAGGGTTCCCTCCAATGATAGGCGCCCGTCCCATCGAGGGTTAGTTTCTGATCATATCTTGAACGCTCATCTTTCGTAAGTGTCTTCCAGTACGGTTCGTATTTCGCAACCTTTGGAGTTTCAATTTTCAAACGGTTAACTTGTGCTTTGGTATCATAATCTCGCTATTTAAATGAGTTATTATAATTTCCGTAAGCTAATTAATCAGTTAATTAATCAATTAACTGATTTATTGTCTAATATTTTATCAACAATATTTTACCTCGACGCCAGGTCGCGGTTGAGCGGTAGTAAATTCTGACATCTCCGCACCATACACCGTCCTATAGAGACCATCGGGACTCGACGCGGAGTTGTTCACCCCAACCCCATGAGTAGGAATGTACTTCGCTGAGGAGTAGAGAAGAGTTGAAAATACCTTCCAATATTCGGTCATTGTTCGTTGAATTGTTCATTTAAAGTGTCAGGTGACTCAAGTCATTCGTTGGTCATGTCTTTAGTTTTACTAATGGTCAGCCCCTTCTGTTTTTTATTTGTCAAAAAAGAGCAGGCATTATTTAATCAGAACATTGTATAATGTGTACTCACTTTTGTCGCAGTTGCACTTTGATATCTCATTACTGTTCGTGTACTCGTGGCAATGGTAACAATAAAATGCAGCACTTTTCACTGCTTGCGGGTTTTGAGCGATGAAGATTCCCTTGCTGTTCTCGGAAAACAGGAAAATACTCGGGGCTGGGTTGAATAGAATTCCGGAGCCATCCACACTGGTTTCCACCTCCACCCCAATAAGCAGGATGTGAAGTTTGATAAGACAGATCTCGGCGACCGTGGGGAATGTCATTCCAACAAAATCACTGGGGGGAGAGAGAGACGTGAAATATTAAATGACTTTTTGGTAGTCTAGTTAAAGGATACATCATAAAAACCAAAAAAATTTAAGATGAAGCCTATTTCAAAATAAGCTAAATTGTACGAGACTTGATATATTTGACCCACCTACTCATTTGCCCAGTATAGAGTTCGTTTGAAGCACCATAACCATATTCGTATTGCCAGTGATCTCTTACGTCATTTCCCGGGTTCTATCGAATAGGATAGTTAGTTATATTTTGTCAATTTAAAACATGTGTTGTCATGGAAAGTCAAAGGGTCAATGAGAAGCTAGTTTTGTTGATTGACTAACGTTGTAATTGCACGGTTGGAAGGAGCTCATCATGATGAGATTAGCCACCATTGTGCTGAACCCAGGACACAAACAACTCTTACCGAGTAGACCCAACTTCAACTGAAATACATTGTTGTAGGTTAGCTACCTAATTAGTTGATGCCTGATGGTGTGTAGAGGAGTTGAAGTATTCTCAGTTTCAAATGGAAATAAAACTCCTTGAAGCAATTGACGCTTTGCCGAATTACGAACTTAACTTACCTCATTAATGCAGATGACCTCATCGCCGTACATTTTCGACCAATCAGGAACATTAAAAAGATGTTCCTCGTTGTGGTAATTTAAAATCTGAATTATAACTCTGACTGACGCCCGGAAATTCTTTATCGAAATAACTCTGAGGAGAGATGATGAATTGTTAGGATGTTTTACAAACAGGGGAATTTAATTCAAATCAAAGATTGAGAAGGTAAACTTGGAAGCAGAATTGAACTATTGTGGCAAGTGAAAACAAGTTTTTTACACAATCAACAAATGTTTCACGCGAATGCGATCGTCAGGATTAAAAATGTAAACTTGTTTACTCGTTAACAGTCCTCTGCTCCTTCATAAAGTTGGATGTTTCATGAGTTTAACGGCTAGATACTTCCTCTTGTGCGGACACTTGTTTAACAGTTCGCTCTTCCTGTTTATCAGGTCCTTCCCTCTGAGGATGTGGTACTTTTCCGCCAGACACAGATTACAGGTTATATTACCAGGTTGATATGTGCGAGCTTTGGCTAATAATCGCCATGTTATGTCATGTCTTATGTCTCTGTCCTTTAGTCTCCAGACTAGTTTGGACAGTTCTGTCTCGTTTTTGTATCTGTCGTGTCTGAATGTAGTTTTGTGTGTGTTCAGTCTGGATTTAAACGTCCCCTCGGCCATTCCGACGTATTTTGACTCCTTGTTCCCGTGCTTCACAGTAGCCTCGTACACTACCCCGCGTGAAACATTTGTTGATTGTGTAAAAAACTTGTTTTCACTTGCCACAACAGGGGTAGTGTACGAGGCTACTGTGAAGCACGGGAACAAGGAGTCAAAATACGTCGGAATGGCCGAGGGGACGTTTAAATCCAGACTGAACACACACAAAACTACATTCAGACACGACAGATACAAAAACGAGACAGAACTGTCCAAACTAGTCTGGAGACTAAAGGACAGAGACATAAGACATGACATAACATGGCGATTATTAGCCAAAGCTCGCACATATCAACCTGGTAATATAACCTGTAATCTGTGTCTGGCGGAAAAGTACCACATCCTCAGAGGGAAGGACCTGATAAACAGGAAGAGCGAACTGTTAAACAAGTGTCCGCACAAGAGGAAGTATCTAGCCGTTAAACTCATGAAACATCCAACTTTATGAAGGAGCAGAGGACTGTTAACGAGTAAACAAGTTTACATTTTTAATCCTGACGATCGCATTCGCGTGAAACATTTGTTGATTGTGTAAAAAACTTGTTTTCACTTGCCACAATAGTTAAGCTCTCCGCATCCCCGGATCGAGCACTCTACCAGGATACTAACTTCTACATCTAGCTAGAAGCAGAATTGAACTAATTAATTAATTAGTTAATTAGCTTGTCTTAAGATTCTCACCTGAGTATGTTAGCTGCATCCTCGGCATCCGGTTCATGACTGTGCTTGTTTGCTATCACTAAACACGCCTTTGCCGTATCGCACTGAAACAAAAGAAAGAATTTTACGAGAAGTTGCAACACGAAATTCAATTATTTTGAAACTGTCACAGTTCACCCTATTTAGGCTATGACACGATGTCGATCAGTCTCATTTCCTGTTAGTTTGTTACCTTACACCGTTGGAGGTCCCCTGACCCCAGCGGACTACCCTGGAGATATTGACATCGATAAAAGTGCCGGTGCATCAAATTCATTAACTCTTCTGGTGGGGGCGTCCTAAAAATATTCAGATGTATACATTTTGATTAGGAAGTATGATTTCAAATGTAAATTATGGAGCTCCAAATCTGAATACAAATTGAAATTGAGCATGTTTAGTCAAATGAAGATTGTTTAGGTTATTCTTCAATTTTTGTCCAATGATTGATAGCATTATATGACTCACGGATTAAGAAATACAGCTGTTGTTTCTTGATTTTCATTTTCCGGATGAAGGAAGTCTCTCATAAAGTTGCTGACGGTACTTGTTGTTATGTACCCGCATACTATCACGTGACTGAAAATGGAATGTTACTGTACAGTATGGCATACAATGGTCATTTCGGTGCCCAGAAGAAAACAATGCTTTGTTGGGCTTTTAGGTGCTATATAATTATAGCTATAATAGTTGTGTCGTTTTTCAAGTGCTAGCTTAAAAAGTAATTGTCAATTGTCTTCTTCATAGTCCGGTTTCATCGGTGTCACATACCGAGATTTAGTGTCGTCATAGTCGCGTGTATGTGGGGGTGGCTGTCCTAATAGAGCTAAGATCTCTGGTCCTACTGTCGGTAAAATTGCCTGAAGTCAGAGTAATGTCCGTACAGTAACTGTCAGTAACTGTCAGATTAATCAGATATAATGTTGCTCTAATGCTCTGGGTCAGTCGTTCAGTAAGTTGGATCAGATTCAAAGGGGAATGTCAATGTACAAATTGGGTATATTGTTGGTAGTCTAGTTTGTCGTCAGTCGAACATCACACAAAATGTAGCTCCCCACAGTACACTAACTTTAGCACACGAAAGTGGTTAGCAAAGCTGGAAGAGTGCTTGTACACAAATAGCCGTAAGATTGCTCTCTCACACATGATAGCAATGCTCTCACGTCACACACATAATAGCTAGTAAAGATTTCTCTCACACATAGCTAAGATTGTCACACTATTTTCACCTAGACTTGCTGTCATCATACACTCCCAACCATCCAGCTGGTTTCTGGGACAGTTCAACCAGAGCCGGCATCAATGATGCAAATGATGTCTAGATAGGGAGGGGGATGTAAATCAATAAGTGATGATGTCGTAACTTAATAACTTATGTGTGACGTATGATGTTTCGTAATAGAGGGTACCATAGTTATGTAATTTGTGGTAAAATTGTGACGAGTAAATCGATGTATTTGCGGTTTGAAAGATAAATGACGTATAATGAGACAAATTTCCGGATGTTGTGCAATTAAACCGTTTCTGCAAAATTAATTGCTTTCAAGTATCTCTCTCTCTCTCTCTCTCCCCCCCTCTCTCTCTCTCCCCTCCCTCTCTCTTCTTTTTTGTATTTCAACTTCTTTCCCACGCAACTTACCAATCCAACTACGATGATAAATATTACAATGATCTGACTTTCCAAGCTGATCGGGTGTTTATCCCCGTACCCGATAGTTGACAGAGTAATAAAGAGAAAGTAGAGGGACTCCCAGAAGTTTAGCCCACAAATGGGCTTGTTGCAGCTGGCCGTCTGTGCTGACATGTTGTCAACCTGAAATGACACGTGGGATTATTTTGAGGAAATCATCATACAATCGGAGTTTTCAAATTGAGAACTTCTTGATCTCCCATGTCCAATTAGCTCTAATAATCAAAACATATATGTTTTGATTATTAGGAATATATTCCGGTTTAAAATTACTTCACTTGCTTGTTAAGATTATTACTTCCAATTATAATATGTTCAGCTAACCAAGACTCTTACCAAAAAATAAAGGCCACCAGCAGTTAACCAAAAGCTGACAAACTGACAAAGTGTCCGACTGAGGTTTAGCATCTTGTGGGAGGATATCAGCTTTACGGAGGCAAAATCTTCGCCAATGTACTGCAACCGTAATGCACGGATAAATCTTAGACCTAGAGAGAGATGGGTTGGATTCATTAATCTGTTGTGATGTATGTAATAAAAACTGCATTTAATGAGGCCGTGCTATATTGGATGACGATCTTGGATGAAGATAATAGTTGGAAGTCGGAGCTCGTATCAGAACTCTAAAGAGTTTGTTCGATTAGAAGTCAGAACTCACCTAGCCACGTGGTGCCAAGGTAGAGGGTTAAAAAAGCGGGGGGTATGGTACAAAAGTCTATCAAGGAATTTAGTTCAACCCAAAAACTCAGTTTGTCTTTGGCCACTATACACTGAAATCGAGAGATTGAGATTGGTTTAGGTAAATAGAAAACATTTTGTTTTACTATAAATTGAATGTAACAAATAATACATTCTATTAAAATCTCTATTAAAAAGAAACTTGTTTAATCTCTATTTTAAATACACCTACCATTACAGTGAATCTCCATAGGAAAAATAGGTTACATATAGAGTCTAAAATTACAGCAGGATCGGTTCTATCGACACACCGCTCTAAACTCCTGGAAAAAGTGAGTAGCTTAGTGGAAAGCTTAGTGGTCTCATTGGACTGAGTATGTATCTTAGAATAGTATCTAGTGGGAAAATAATAGCAACCCACAAAGCAGCCAAAAAGGAACTTTTAAGTTGGAATTAACATACTTGCTAGTGTCGACGAGATACAGAATAATTGCTACAAATGTAAATAACATGGTTAACCATGTCATTAGTCGGCCCTTCCGCGTCTTTGGATAACTCAAGTCCTCCGCAAACTCCTTGACCTATAAATAGAAGTTTTATAGTGTTAACCAACTTTAGTTACCACATCTGAATACGTGAAGCATAATACTTTTAAAAGCTTGCAACTTTCTTCACTTGGTAATTTCCGAATATCAAATTCTGATGATATAATTACCTTCCGTTGGAGCTTGAAGACACGCCGTGATATCCGGGCTATACAAAAATCTCGTGTCGAGCCATTGCTCTTCGTTCCCTTTTGTCTTGCGTATAAAAAAATGCTTCCTGAGATGGAGTATGGGGTTAAAAATGTGAATGATGGATTGGTTCATATTAAACTTGAAAGATGAACAATCAATCTAGAGCAAAACACCTTTTCGCATTTTATTTCTAGAAATATAATGAACATTGCAGGTTGTTATGCATGTCACGTGATGCCCAAATATGGTGTTCTAACTTACTGATAAGCCTCCATATCACTATGAAGAAAAGACCTCCTACGAATGGGATCGTTGTAGAAATGATAAAGGTTCGCCATGATCCACTGAAATAGAAATAATAGTTTAGGTAAATAACAAACTGTTTATGTTTCATAAAAAGTAGATGAGTCGCCTGAACAGTTCAACATCTAGTAGGCGGCAATCAAATTGATTAGATGTGATGTGATAACAAACTATTCTAACTACATAAGCTAGGTATACCGTTTTTATAAAATTGATTAATGAATTAAATTGATAAATTACCTAGGTATACAGTTTTTACTGGCAGACATGACACCCTATATCTGCACTTGATCTGTCTTTACTGCATTGTCGTGTCCGCCACCTTATCTTGATCTTGGTCTCTGATGTATGTTTCTCCGATGTGGATGGTGTTCTATAAGTTCCACGACTTGTATCTTGATTCGATCGGGTTGTTGGTGATTTATCTGTAGCTCAGTTGATCCCGGTCTATCTGTGTTCCATTAGTTTACACATTCTAAATAATATTAATAGGTTAGTAAAAAGTGTTTGGAATATCAAAACAGGTATATTGAACAGTGACACTTAACTAAACAAAAAATTCAATGTTCGTGGATATCAAATACACGAAAAGCCGTTTGAAGGAGAGCTGCAGGAGAAGGTGGATCATATATTATATTGGTTGGATGCTAATTAATCAATGAATATATTCAAGATGCCACACACAAGCCGTATTGGAGCTCCTTACAAGCTGCATTGGGTCACAAGATCATGGAACACATTTTAATGAAGGAGCTCATATATGATAGAACATAGGACGGAAGGAGAAAAACAAATATATCTGTGCTATATTATATAAGAGCTGATGGACATGTGGTACATTAGAGGATGGACATTCAGTCTGATTTCCTCCAGATATCCTGGTCATTAGTAGATATTTCGACCGCAAGTATGTACTGTAAAGACTAATGCTAAATAAGCAGCAGAGAAGAATGAAGAAGTAGTCGGTAGCTTTTTTATAAGGAAAATCGCTTTTAGCTATTAGTCGACGAAGGATTAAGAGGCAGAAGATTTGTATTTAGCTCTTTAAAAAAAACAAAGTTTAAATAACAAAAACGAAAGCAATATAATTGTAATGATGGAGTTCAAATCGATGGAAACATGAAAACTCAGTATAGTACAAGGAAATGAACAAAGATCATCCTCCTTTTAATATGTAGTTAAATGAGTTCTCTCTTCTGTCACGCTATGGAAACGGTCAGGCTATAACTTGTTAGAGAGTTAAGAAACACTAATAATGGGAGTTATATAATAGCGATATTGGAAACATGTTTCGGTTTAGAGAGAATCGCGTTCAAAAAAGGATTGAGAAACATAGTATTAGGTTGTCCAGGAAATAATGTCGCCTTACGATTTTTTGTAGAAATGCATGAGTTAGCGACTTTTAACTCGTTCTATCTTGTTCAGTAGACAATTTCCCGTCTGAAAAACACATTTAGAATTTCATACTAATATTTTCATTGCCCGTATTTGGGTGATCTGTCACCGGAAGTCGCTCTGCCGCTGAACGGGAGTTTTGCAAATTTTAAAACGTCGCTGGAAGGAAGCCATTTAAGTTTCCAGAACTCTAAATGGCGTCAATCGATAGCCCATCGTCCAAAGATATCGTACCCATGCGATTTTAGTCTCGACGCGTTCTATGGAAACGGCAAACTTAGTAAATCTACCCCAAAAAAGTGAAAAAACGAAAAATTTTACCTCGATTTTGGACCCAAAAATCGGGACTTTCAAAAAACCGCATTTTTTCACCTCAAAACCTTACCAAAGCCAAAAGTTAACTTTACTACGGTTAAAAGCTTAGTTGGGACTATTAATTACCATCAAAAAATTTATCATTCACCAATCCAATCAAACATGAAGTATCCCGGAAGTGACAATTTCCGATTTTGACCAAAATTTTTCAGAGCTCCATAGCTCCGAGACAAATTGGATCTGTGACTTCATTCACCACTCAAAAGATAGATATTTGTCTAATAAACAAGCTTGATGTCATTAAAAATCTTACAGATGCTTGATTAAATAACTATAACAGTTTTTTTAACATGCACGGAAATCTCGTTCAGCGGCAAAATTTTTTGCAATTTTTCCGGGTTCACCAAGGGATGTCAAAAATCAAATTTTTCAAAACAGACACTTGTTATATACAGACAAGGGTTAGATCAAGGTGCTAGAAAAAGTTGTATACCGAAATTGTTGAGTTAAGTTGGAGAAATCGGCTCGCGACATTATTTCTTGGACAACCTAATAGAAAGAGATTATGGCTAAATATTTGAATATATAGGAAAAACGAACATGACAACGGCAACAACAGACACTAAAAAAATCTCGAAAATCCCATCCATTATCCGACAGGAATTAAAAGCAATCACGTCTTTAGCAAGAAATGGAGAGAGAATCATAAAGAGAAAGATAGATGATCAAGAACGGGTGAGATAATCAATGGAAGAGACAGAGAGAGAGCGAAAGAAAAAAAAACAGCACGAAAAAAAAAAGATTTAATTTTCTATGTGGTGGGTACTACACGCAATACGGTGTACACTAGGGTTCAAGTCATGAGAGCTGTGGTGCATCTAATTAGAATCAATTAACCTGTATCAAAACACACACTCTATGAGGGTCCCGCTTTAGATACAGCACTATGTTTAGCTTTAACACTATACGGGCACCATGGTAACTACTCACTATCGCAATTGAAAATACAGAATTGAATAGATAATTTCGTTGAATCGCTTCTGCGCAAAATGTTCCCTTTTTATTCAGAAACTTTTAGCTGGCCTGTTTAAACAGCATTACATCTCAACATACCATCCATACATTTTATAAATATCCAGGCCACGATTGTAATTCGCGATTTACAAAAAAGTTTCATGTCACAGAAACAATCAGAGAGAGATCGTATCACAACGCAAATTTATAAACGCGACATAATATATTAAAGGAAGTAAGAAATTTAAAAAAATGGAGAATGAGAGAGGAATGGTGAGAAAGGCGGAGTATACTTCACCGTATAGCTTGTCACATATATGTAGCTGTCACCAACGATTAGATAGCGAGTTTTAGAGGACGTTTTGAATTGGAAAATTACATTCACGAAACAGTTTTGAGACAGTTTTTGAAACAGACGGTAGTAATTCACTGTAAAAATTGGGAATATATATTCGAATATATATATATAGTTTAGAAAGCAAAACTGCTGCAGTAACAATTTTACATGTGCAACAGAAGCTAAGGCTTAGGTAGTGACGAGTGTAGAAGAAGTAGTGAAGGAGTGGTGTTGAAAAAGATAATGCGTTGACATTTTTCCCTTCAGAAGTTATAGTCCAAAAGTTTAAAGCTAGGCGTTTAAATTATTACTCTACCATTTCTAACGCTATCAACAGAGCTATCAGTCTGATTTGTGCCATATTTACTAGGAAAAATGGCTTCACGGTGCTAAAAGCTTCCTTCAACTTAGGACGAAACAAGATTTTTTGGGAGATATTTATCTCTTCTAAATGCCCTCACTCACGTCTCGCACACAGTAGATACAAGGGAGATAGAGAGAGAGATAAAGAAAATATATATACAGAAGAGAGATAGATGAGAGAGAGGGTAAGATAGATCAGAGAGAGAGAGATAGATAGAAAGAGATACACAAAAGGTCAGAGAGATACGTGAATAGGAGGTACTCCAATCAGTAATGACAATGTAGCCATTGAGAGATCAGCTTGTTGTGCAGATACACATGTGTTGAGCAGAGTAGATACACCCTGAACTAATATCGATATAAAGATACAGTGCAGTTGGCTGAGAGAGAGAAGTTATCGGGGGGGGGGGGGGGGTACTCAACAAAAGATAGAGGATGAAAGCTCATTTAAAGAGATAAGATAGATTATATTAAGTGGGATGTTTCAGTGCAACATTTATAACAAATTCTTGAAAGAAATTGATTTTTCTCCGTGTTCCGCATGAGCAACTCTAAATATAATACTGAACAACAATAAATTGAGTTTTCCACGAAACATTCTTTCGCAGAAGCAAGTAGTTGCAAGTTATATAATATAACTCTCTCAACTTTTGGAGCCGCAGCAACTGGCTCTCTGATAGTATTGCAAATATCAAATATTAATTTCAATATTGCAGACACATACCTACACACACATGGAAGGGAGAGGAGGGAGAGAGAGAGAGAGAGAGAGAGAGAGAGAGAGAGAGAGAGAGAGAGAGAGAGAGAGAGAGAGAGAGAGAGAGAGAGAGAGAGAGAGAGAGAGAGAGAGAGAGGGAGAGAGAGAGAGAGAGAGAAAGGTAGAGAGAGAGAGAGAGAGAGAGAGAGAGAGAGAAAGGTAGAGAAAGGTAGAGAGAGAGAGAGAGATGTAACGCTGTATGCATCAGGGTTGAGTGTGCGACTTTCACACATGTCTATTTGTAACGGGCTTGTGACTGTCAGCCTTTCAGAGCTGAGAAAGTGAGGGAGGGAGAGGAATAAGAAGGCAATATTACTAATCCGAGCCGTATAAGTAAGGACCACCTAAAGTGAGGGAGAGAGGGAGGTGAGTTAGAGAGGGCTGCATAAAGGCCACATAAAATTCTCTTGGGAATCAACTAACAAAACTAAAGCGGCCATCGCAATAATTCGTTACGAAGCGTGCACCTATCCGCCATTAGTCCAGATAATGAAGACATGTTAATTAGCTAATGCATTGAAAATATAAGGAAAATCATCTAGATTTAGTAGTAGGCGACTGCAAAAACATGGAATCTAAAGCAGTTCTTAATAGTAGCCCCCACCCTCCCAATACCATGCACTCACACCCAAAATACGGCCATAGCTTCATTGCAGCAAAATAAGAGAAAGCGAGAGATAGAGAAAGATATAAAGATAGAGAAAGATAGAGAGATAGAGAAAGAGAGATTCACTAGCATGGCCCTCTCACCAAAATTAATGTATCCGGGAAGAAGGAGAAAAAGAGAGAGGGGAGCTGGAGGGAGAGAGAGAAAGAAAGAGGGAGAGATACAGAGAAAGAGAAGGAGAGAACAAATTGTGTTGCAACTGTTTATTAAGAGGAAGAAGTGTATCGAAAAATCAGCGATTATTGTACAAGCTGATTACACGGCAGCAGAAAATAAAAGGAGATTCTGCAACTTAGGGGCGTGTTTCTATTTTCTAAGAAACACTTAATAAACCCTATGAACAATCACTGTCCAAAACATTTCAACGCACAGCTCTCTTTTTCTCTCTCTCTCTCTCTCTCTCTCTCTCTCTCTCTCTCTCTCTCTCTCTCTCTCTCTCTCTCTCTCTCTCTCTCTCACTCTCTCTCTCTCTCTCTCTCAATCTCTCTCGGCTGCATACACTAAACTGTTCTCTGTCTAAATTTAGTTTTATAGGGCGTGCTTATAATGTGAGTACATACAAACTGCATAACGATACAAAAAGCTGTAATCTGCCTTTAGTTTCCAACCGAGCATACAGAAGAATAACATTCTAGATCTCTCTCTCTCTCTTTTTCCTCTCTATCATCTTCTCTATCATTTTTTGTCTATCCTTTTCTCTCTATCCTTTTCTCTCTATCCTTTTCTTTCTATCCTTTTCTCTCTATCCTTTTCTCTCTATCCATTTCTCTCTATCCTTTTCTCTCTATCATTTTCTCTCTATCATTTTCTCTCTCTCTCTCTCTCTCTCTCTCTCTCTCTCTCTCTCTCTCTCTCTCTCTCTCTCTCTCTCACTCTCTCTCTCACTCTCACTCTCGCTGTCGCGTTCATCAAATCATATTGGTGCTATTCAGTGATCAACGCTAATTCGCATAAAGCGTACACCGAGCTTTGTCTCTATGCACTGTATACTGTCATTCATAGCACAAGACAAACTCTCTCTCTATTTCCCTCTCTCCCTTTTTTCCTTTCCGTCACAAGACAAACCATCTCTCTATTTCCCTCTCTCCCTTTTTTCCTTTCCGACACGATCATCAAACTGTCTCCTTCCGTCAACACTTCAATAACATCATATGCAGTTGCACCGGTTAAAGCGGCATTACTTGGACTAAAAGTCTCGAAGTTAATCACAAACTGGCTCAGAAAGAGAGATGAAAATGAAAATGGTAAATCAAAAATTGAAAAATTCAAATTGTATTTTTAAAAGCAAGGAGATATATATTAGAAAGGTTTGGGATGAGTTTTGATATATATCTAGATAGGAAATCGAGAAGTACCCTTGTTACTTGGGAGTAAGGATCACGAGAAAGAAAGACAGCTTCTGACAGATCTCTTATTAATGAAGCATCTCCTTTTCTCTCGCTGTCTCTCTCTCTCTCTCTCTCTCTCTCTCTCTCTCTCTCTCTCTCTCTCTCTCTCTCTCTCCTCTCTCTCTCTCTCTCCTCTCTCTCTCTCTCTCTCTCCTCTCTCTCTCTCCCCCCTCTCCCCTCTCCTCCTCCCCCTTCTTCTTCTCTACTCCTCTCTCTCTCTCTCTCTCCATCTCTCTCCTCTCCTAGGTTCTCGTCTAATTTTTTCTTCTTTTTCTCCCTCGGCAACCCTGAAACCCTATTCCCACCAAGGGATCTCTAATTCCCTCTTTCCTCACCCCATACGTTTGGATTGGCTAGGGCCCCCAAATCACCCCCTAGCCTTGTTCCACCATTCATCCTCCCTATGATCCGGCAAATTCTTTTCTCCCCTTTTTTAACCCCCGATCCCCAGCGTACTTCGATTTTCCGGCTTCCGTCGAAAAATTTAATAAATCCCCACAATTAATTTTCGGGGTTTACATCATATTGTGCTATTGTGTGACACTTCAATGCATAAAACTCACCGAGCGCATTATTTTATAATTATTATATCCAAAACCCCTCTCTCCTTTTCCCTCTCTCCCTTTTTCTTCCTCCAAACCCTCTCTCTTCCTCTCTCCTTTTTCCTTTCCCCTTCTCACCCGTTTCGTCAACACTTAAAACCCATATGCATTTCCCTTAAACCAATACTTGGATAAGAAATACCACAAAAGGGTGAAAAAGAAAAAATTTTAAAATGGTTCAAATTTTGGTTCAAAGTAAGTAAAGCAAGGAATAAATAAAAGGGGATGAGTAAAATATACAGAAGGAATCCGGTTTTTCCCCTTTTATTGGGATAAATTTAGAAAAGAAAACACCTTTTACAATCCTAATGAAGCATCTCTTTTGCTTTTTTTTCTTCCTCGTCTTTGTCCTTTTCTCTTCTTTCAACCTCTCCGTTCTCTTCTCTCATTCTCTCTCTTCTTCTCTCCTCTTCTCTCTCTCTCTCCCTTTCCTCCCTTTCCCTTTTTCCCCCCCCCCCGTCCGGTCCCTATCCCTTATTCTTCTCAACTCCTTCTTTCTCCTTTCCTCCCTTCTTCTCTTTTTCTTTTCAT
>CM035361.1:1861023-1924388 GCA_020137815.1 Hormiphora californensis | reverse complement strand
AAAAGGAAAAGAGAAGAGAGAAAGAGAAAAGAAAAAGGAGCCCAAGGGGAGAGAAGGAGAGGGGGGAAAAAGAGAGAGAGAGAGAGAGACAAAAATGTAACATTTTATTAAGATGATTGCGTCATAGAGCGAGAGCCTATGCAATAGGGAGGGGAGAAAAAGTGTTTATATAACTGTCATGGATGTTTGATGCTTTTAATTCAAGGGAAATTTAAATTGGAAATTTTTCAAGTTGGAATAGGAATTGCTGTATGTTTAAGAAAAAAACTCTTTCCATGGTGGGAGGAATTTGTAGCTGCTTTTCTTTCCTTCATCTACCTCAATCAAATTGAACACAATTTTCCTAAAGGGTTTCCAATCCTTTGTTGGCACGGGGGCCCCCCATCAGCAAACGTGCGAGAATTTAAAAATGGGGTTTTTAAAGGAATAAGAATAAAAAACTTTTTGATGAAAAAAAATGACAAAAAGAACAGCTTATATGAGCAGAATAGGAAATTTTAATTTGATTGAGTTCTATTGAATGCATTATGATAATTTATTGCAAAAACATTTTAATAAAATATTTAAAATTTGGGAAAAAAATTACGAAATTTTGGAAAAATACAGGTTACCCCCCCCACCCCATTTGGATAATCGAATAATTTGGAATCAAAAATAATTAAAAAGGGGGCCCAAATTTGGGGGGGGGGACAACCCAAAAACTTTTATAACTGGAACAATAAAAACAGGGTCGTTAATATAATTTTTGATCCAGGATCGGCCCTTGGGCATAAACACATTGGACCAAAACTAATACTAAAAATACTAAAACTTATGGGTTTTGCGGTGACCCTATACACACGCATATAATCAAGATAGAGAGAGAGGTCGCTAGTTGTAATTAGAAATCTAATTAGACTGTCTCGACCTTGCGGTGGGTGGGAGTGTATACAATTATTATTCCTACAAGCTACTTTAAAATTCCAAAATTAAAAAACACAACAATATGGGTTTAATTTTTGGTCTTGGGTAAGTGATACTTACCAGGGAAACGTCATACGTCCTTCATTCCAGGCCTCGCAAAAAAAATCGATTACAAATTTGTATCGTCTGTACATTTTCTTCTGCCAGCCGTACCATTCATAGATGGAGAACACGCTCGCGACCAATTTCATAGTGTAAAAACTTTTGGGCCTAATTCGTCCATGTGTATTTGAACCATAGCCAGTGGAATATATTAGTAGACCATGGAAGTGAACGCAGAACAAGCCATGGACTGATTCGAGGAAGCGTGCTAGAACAAGTTGTATAATTGCATCTAAATATATACTGTTCTAAGAATATGGAAGTATAAGCTACTATAGAAACTTTATAAAGTCGCTTTATAGATATCGAAGTAGACATAAACATATCCTCGACCTCTCGATCGGCTACCACAAGACTGCATACACACACTCAATACCGCTATATAGTGTGCACGGTATAGGCGGAAACGTACGCTCTTCTCTGTTCTCTCCCTCTCTCCCTTAATCGTCTTTCTCTCTCTCTCCCTTCCCTCTCTTGTTCTCTCCCTTCCTTAATCCCTCTCTCTTCTCTCTCGTTCTCTTCGTGTGAGCACCAGTTACCCTAGCAACTACAGCAACCTGCAGCAAGCTACAGCTTTACTATACTACTACTGCACATGTGTCTTCTCGTCTCTCGCGGTGGCCTCGCAGGCCGAGAGCGCGCTCTCGAGAAATGAGCTCGGCGAGTAGCTCTCTCTCGGCTATATCTTCTCTACTCCTCTCTCGTCTCTTCTATCTCTCTCTCCTCTCTCTCTCTCTCTCTCTCTCTTCTACTCTATCCTCTCTTTCTCTCTACTCTCTCTCTATCTCTCTATCTATCTATCTCTCTCTATCTCTTGTCTTATGTCTAGTTTAATGTGAACATCATACCAACAATTCCACCTAAAAACGAGAAAACGAACGAAGGAGTTAATATGATAAGAACGGCTGCTACATAGAGTGGGTGTGTCATATCACGACGTTGTGTCATCAACATTCCCATCTTATTTCAACAAATTTCAGAATTTAAAAACCATTTTTTGTCGTCAAAATCATAATATTATGTGCCTAATAATTTTATAGATTTTAAAGCCAATCTTTTAGACACAAATACCTAATAAAATGAAGTGTAGAACTGCAAAACTATACAGTAAAAAAAGCGATCGTTCTGGACTAAAATATGTTGCTGAGTGAGCTCTCACTCTCTCTCTTTCTCCCCTCTCTATATCCATATATCTCTCTAACTTTGTCTGTATTTGCCGTTGTCCCTGCGTGTAAGCAAACTGGGGGCGGCGGTGTCAGATAGAGAGAAAGATAGAGAGAGATAGAGAGAGATAGAGAGAGAGAGCATCAGCTATAAGAAACATAAGACATGAACTAAGCTACAAGAACTTAAAAATTAATGTAATTTCTTTCCAACTTTTAGTTTTATCAACAGCGCTAAACCTAAAGACAAACCAAGAGAAAGAAAGTTAAATAAAAATGCGGGGGCTGGGGTATCATAAACACGAACCGGTCCTATATCCGGCCTCTTGCTCAACAAGTCAGTCCTTGATTTACTGGTAAATCGGGGTCCTACTGCGGTATAAAGGGGTGCAACTAAGCGTGTAATAAAGGATATATATAATGCCTTGTATCACATTGCTTAAGGAAGTGCACCACTCACGACGGGTCATCTTGCACACTGACATGTGTATAATAAATACCCTTGCTACACGCGTACCTTGGAGAGCTCTCACCATTTCCTCTCTGCTTCGTCCTCTCTCTTCTCTGTCCCCGCTTTCCCTCTTCTTGTCCTATTTTCTATGTCCTCTCTCTTCCCTTTATTCTATCTTCTGTCTATTTCTCCCTCTCTGATCTCGCCCGATCTCTCTTCGCTTGCTCCTCCTCGATTGCCATGATTCTCTGCAGCTCTCACTCCCAGGAACATTATTAACCATTAAGTTGAGAAACAAGCAACAGGGAAAAGCATGTGTGGCTTACACCGTCATTTTCACATACAGTGCGCTCTGTGAAGGAAAAGCGTTCAAGGAAAAAGGGAAAAAAAAAACAAGGGGAAAAGAAAGATATAGGGGACTCGAAATGCTTACAACTTCCAGTAAGCGCGTTAGATAGGAGGTTTAAGAGAGAAGAATGAAAGATAAAGGGTAGAGATATCGTCTTCTAATCTGATGATGAGCCTTCTGGAGATGGAAAGAAATGAAAAGCAAAGCAGAGAAAAAGAGAGAGAGAGAGAGAGATGAGAGGAGAGAGATCGAGAGAGCTTTCCCTACCTTGATATTTGTTTATTGGACCTCAATGCTATTTTCTGTAAGTTCTCGCCTCTGATCGCCCCGCACTTCTTCGGTCCTCGTCGAGCATGGACTCTCCCCCTCAGGCAATAATAAGTTGAGAAAAAGCAACGGAAAAGATTCGGTGACACCGTTTTGGAAAACAGCGCCTGTGAAGGAAAAGGAAAGGAAAAACGGGGAAAAGAAATATCCCCGGGATTTCCCGTATTAAGCAACAAAAGAAAGAGGGTGGACAAGGTTTACGAAGAGAAGGGCAGGTAAGGTATGGGTTTCCCCAGCACCGGGGAGAGCCATGCAGGATAAGAGACGCGAGAAGAGACACGAAGATCAAGGAGAAAGGGAAGCTTCCTATCCCTTTATCCCCTACTCTTCGCTAGGGCCGGGATCCCCCGGTCGTTCCTCCAGCTTCTTCCCTCCCCCGCCACAGGGGAAATAAACTTTGGAGGACCCAAAATTTCTTCGGATGCCCCTGGAGAAAAGAATGAAACAGAAAAAACGGAGGAGAGAGAGAGAGACCGAGAGGAGAGAGAGTGAGGAAGAGGAGAGAGGAGAGAGAGAGGAGAGAGGGAGAGGGAGAGGAGGAGGGGAGAGAGAGAGAGAGAGAGAGAGAGAGAGAGAGAGAGAGAGAGAGAGAGGGAGAGAGAGAGAGAGAGAGAGAGAGAGAGAGAGAGGGAGAGAGGGAGAGAGCCGAGAAGCCTCTTTAATAAAATATAGATCGCTTTAAATCTCTACGGCCTGGATACTAACTATCTTCTTGTACTGGTAGATACCTTCTATCTCTCTATAGAGGGTCTAGTTGAGATCTCTACCAATCGCCATCTCCCTTCTTTTCCCAATCTCCCTAATTTCCGTCTATTTAGACCTTTCTTTATCATGATTTAACTTTTTAAATCTTCATCTTAATCAGCTTCTAAAATCTTAAGTCCTCTTTAAATTGTGATTACTGAAACGAAAATGGAAGCTATATTTAGATAATAAAAGTGATCTGATGATAACGATCAACGCATGGCCACGTGATATGCAAGGTATCATTAAATAAAACTAAGCAGGTAATCTAGATGGATCATGATATGTTTCTATATCACAGAATTATCACTTATAGACTCAAAGCTGCATGCAGTTCACTTACAGAAAAAAGATGCTATCTATATCGCCAAAAAGGATTTTCATTTACATTTGATATTAATATCTACGGAAATCGTAGAAAGCGATCATGTATGAGGCGTATGTGCGTATGCGCTTCACAGCCCCCACCACTGCAGCCATGGCATTCTTTTGCATTATTTCATTTCATATTTTCTCTTTATGCGCATCTGGGTGTTATGATTTGTTAGATTCTAATTCGTTCTATGACACCCCAACTACGGTAGCGATCTGAGAGGGAAGTTCATTTTGCTAAGCATGGCTGCATCCAAACATATTTTCATTTTCAAACTTCGACAAACACACAACACCACAGATGTGTGTTGTCTATGAAAGTGAGAGAGAAAGAGATAGAGAGAGAGAGAGGCCTCTGGGGAGAGAGACATGGGGAGAGAGAATGATAGGTGAATATAATAATGACTTGAAAGAATATAAGTGAGAGAGCTTTTTGCGAAAGATTAAATTTCAGCAAAAATGCCCGGGCAGCTCCTAGGAGCAGGTGTTCTAGTCCTCGTTCCCTCTCTCTATCACTCTATCTCTATCACTCTCTCTCTCTCTCTCTCTCTCTCACTCACTCTCTCTGCCACTCCTTTTTCTTCTCTCTCTCTCGAATCCCTCTCGTTCTTTTCACAAATTTATCTTTCTCACGTTATCCAAACTCTCTGATAGTCCCTAATGGTACCTCTGTTATTTTCAATGACTCAATGTGATTTTATGAAACTTTCCAATGGACAATAGTCGACTGTGGACTCAATTATGACATTTTGAACTAACAACTTGTTTACTGTGAACATGGACTTGGTCACCAAAATTATGTGTATTTACAGCACTCGACTCATACAGTTCACTGTCATCCTCAATAAATAGTTTTACGTTGTAGTTGATGAAAGTTTGAAACTCATATAATGATTGAGGCGTTCCCCTTGGCTGAACAGATTTCGAAAGAATCGGATGTCTGCTATGAATACTTTTTCTACTTTTGTCTTTCCCGTTCCTCGATACCATTGTATTTGCTGGAGCTCATGGGTGTGGTCCGCAGTAAATCATCGCACCTGCCATCATATATCATTCTTTCTGATATAATCGATCTCTGTTATGAGTTATCATCTAGTCTACCTCCTCAGAGAAGAATCAGGTCTTTTTCTAATAATTATCTTCCTATGTTCGACTGAGCAACACATTTTTGAAGCAGCTGTTTTAATGGATCTTTAGTACTAAATGCTCCTTAGCAAACTCGGCTGGTGCAATCTCCCCTGGTCCCCTCTTTATCTTTGAGTATTTTCCCATTTTCTTGACCAATGACAAAACAGCTTTTAACTTACTCGTCAGTCGTCATATCACTAGGGAACCAATATATTATATGCATTATCTACCTCGATTTTACCACAGAATACTCGAGTCTGCAGTCTGCATTTGACAATCGACACCCCAAGGTGCAATTAAAGGGCCTAAAACCCAAGTTTTTTATTTGTTTTGAACACTCCCTCGTAACAAGCATGCTATTGGAGTATTGGAGTCCCAAAAAACATGAGTAAGGTGGTATACCCGTAATTATAGCAGGGTACGTATAATCGCAATGCACCTGTCGCATAATATATGTGTCATACAAAATACACGGCTCGACTGCAGAGACGGGGAAAATTACAAGACCCTCTAAGTCTAGAAGCCTCTCTCTCTCTCTCTCTCTCAGTTATGTCAAGAGCTTGGTATATTCACAGCATCATGTGATTATGCATTTATGCATACTTTTCTTGGAGTTGTGTTTAACCAATTTTCTAGGAATTTTTCCAGTCCTTGAATTGGTATACGCTGCAGGCCCTTCTTACGCTGTCAATACTGTGACAGTTCTAACGGGGGTACGTGTATGATGAGACTGTATCACATGACAAATCCTTGAACTGCTAATTGTACCTTTTTATACCCGTATCAATATCAACAGTTGTATATTTTGTGTTGATTTTGGTTATCCCTCAAACCCCGATCTTGGCTCATCTTTCAAACTACATTCATTTTCTCTCTGTTGCTATTGTGTTTCCAATCTAACCTTACATCTCATTATATAGCAGTGTCTTTCTACATATGGGTGAGGGAATTCTGGATCAGTCGAGCGTGAATGAAAGTTCTGTACCGGACCATAGTCGTGTGGTAAGGAATTGAAATTGAAAACACGATCTTTTTATGAGAAGCTGTGAGTCAGCCCAACACGTGTCAAATTCCACCTTTTCCCATAGCTATGCCTCATAGTCCATCTCAGGAACCGACCGAATCGGCGAATCAGGAAATACTGGTCCCTGATTGGCTGATAACCAGTCACGTGACCTAAATAATGAGTTCTGATTGGTTGTTTACTTGTGTCGGTCGGTCGGTTCCTGGTCCATCTCTAAATTGTACCTGAAATTCCACCAACAGGTTGGCAGCGTTATTGTGGCGGTATCCCTTGCATCATTAATTGAGACGGTGTTGATAATATTTGTTATCTATAGTCACAAGGATATGTTCGGGAGCAGCTACCACATCCTTATCGGTAATTAGTCAATTAATTATTGATTAGCTGTTAATTTACTATCAGCTGATGTTTAATTGTGTTGGTTGATTAGTCATCAAAGCTAAAGGTCAAAGGAATCATATTTATTATTGTGATTTTGGCGATCTACCCAATCGTTTCTAGCAACTTCAATCACCCTCAGGAAACTTGATGGCGTCTGATCTGCTGGTGTCCATAATGGGCCTTTTCTTCCGGGGACCCGGACTTATCTCATCCACCTTCGCTTCACCGGTACATGCTAATAGTCAGTTAGTTGAGTCGTTAGGGTTAATTGAGATTACATTATCCAGTCATTCAATTCGTTTGTTTACACATTACACAAGGACAACAGAAGTGTAATGCACGACAGTATAACAAGTGTGTACTTTCAGGTGATTCTACATACTCTTTGCAAGTTTGTACCATTTCTAACATGGGCTGGAATCTACGCTTCATCTTTAGCAGGTAGCTGCTTATTTTTATGTGTTTATTTCGGCGCAATGCCACTACCAGCGGCAGTTTGAATGAACGAATGCAATAGGAATGTAGGAGTTTTATCAGTTTCGTTTTTTTGAAACATTTTTTTGATAACGGAATTCATCCTGCTTGGAAAGCGCAGTTCTCTAAGCAAAGTCTCTTTTGATCCAGTTATTAACTTTGGAGGAACGGAAATCTCCCCCAGTGAATGTAGTGGAACAGATGGTAAAACCCTGGGAATTCTCTTGGATCATAACCTTGGCCTTGAACGACAGGTTAACAATGTGAGGAAACAGTGTGGACTGATGTTACGAAACCTTTGGCAACTGCACAGGTGTTTTGATATCCCAACAAAGATAATGTTGGTCAAACAGTTGATTTTATCGAGGATAGACTACAGTAACATTCTGTATTGTGGACTTCCTGGTCGAGTTCTCAGTGGGCTCCAGAAGCTTCTCAATGCCTGTGTTCGTTTTGTATTTAACCTCCACGGACACCAGGACAACTACATGGAGTATTTCAGGCAATGTCATATTTTACCGATCTCCTACAGGTTGGACTTCAAAGCATGTTTGATTGCCTACAAAATAGTCAATGGAACAGCCCCGTGTTATCTCCAGGATTTGGTGCCACGTGATGAGACTTGGGGAACCTCTAGGACAACGAGGATGACTAATGTTCCGGATCCCTATAGGTTAAAACATCCAAAGATGACCAGTATCAATGCCAACTCTAAGTTGAGACGTAGGAGGTTATCAGTATTCCTGCCCTCTGTCTGGAATGAGCTTCCTCTTGAGCTCAGGTCAATCCCCAATGTGGATACTTTCAAAACCCGGCTGAAAACACATCTCTTCGTTGGTGCATTTGGAGTGGGTGATGGGGAACCCATGGCTGAGTTGTAATGTTTGTTGTAGTTGTGGGGCCTGCGGGCAATCAGTGTCATCCTCTCTCTAGCCATGTTATTAATTCATTACCTAGTATCCTTTTTTCGAGCAGGTGTGAGTATAGTGTGTTTTAATTTATATCTACAGGATTATGGGACCAGTTATTCCCTCAGTTTTATAAGTCAAGTTTATTTAGTCGTCTATATATTGTTTTTCAACCAGAGCTGTTCGAGTGTGTCATATAAGTAGTCGAGGATATACCGCTCTGATGATTCGGCGGAACATCGTCAATATTTTGACATGTCTCTGTCGGGTATGGGCGGTATATAAGCGCGGAATATTATTATTATTATTATAATGGAATTTAAGCTAATTACTAAGCCATGTTTATGAAGCAGCCATGATAGTCACCCAGAACTCTCTCCCACAGTGCTGTGTATCACCTACAACAGGATGTTGGCCCTGTCAGATCCGGTCAAATACAAACTGGCAATAACACGAGCAATGTCCTACAAAATGGTAGGTGAATTAAGAGATTTTTTCATTTTTAACATCTTGCTGTATTTTAGAAGTCAAGGCAGAGCCTCATTTTTCCGATTCAACTATTGGTTCCTTAGATCCAAGACGTACTGCAATATTTAGAAAAACAGGTAATTTCCCCCTAATAATCGTAATGGTCGTTTACCTGATAGTGATAGCCTGATCGCCATTCCACACAGCTGCAGTCTGCATCGTTTAGCCTATATTTCGAAGGATTGGATAGTGTGTTATCTGTGGGTATTTAGGGCTCGGCAGATCATTATTCTGGCCTAAGTAACATCTGCACCTGCTTCTTAAAAATGTTGAGCATTAGATCATTTTTCTGGGGATAACGATCGTGGTGAAATCTCGTAGAGATAAATTTGAAATAAATAAAATGTCAAACTCAGTAAATTTGATGAATGGTGGACATAATTAAAATTACACTGCACCAGCTGTCTCCTTTCTCCAAAGTCACGCCCCCCCCCTGGAAACATATTACTTTTTGTTGCGAAATCGAGGGAACCAGTGAAAGTAACCCGTGGTTACCATTGGTTACTATTGGTTACCATTGGTTACCATTGGTTACTATGACATCTCTTGTTACAGGTTTTCTACACGTGGTTGACTGCTACAGCGTACACTGTGATTTCAACCGTGATTTTCAACGGTCAAGTCATCAAGACGACCTTTGAACAATCGTGAGTGAACAAAGAAACAAACAAACAAAGAAACAAACAAGCAACAATTGTGCAACACAAACATGAAAAAGCACCCTCTGTTACAAACATATCTTTATTCACAGGTGTGTAATGCAATGTGGTTACACTGGTTTACTGTTCATCCACGCCACAGATACAATATTCTTCGTGATCCCTTTATTGGTGAGTTCTAACTAGGATACAAGTAAACAACCAATCAGAATTCTCGTTACCTAGGTCACGTGACTGGTTATCAGCCAATCAGGGACCAGTATTTCCTGATTCGGTCGGTTCCTTGTTCTAACTATGTGACGTCATAGCATGTTACGTCATAGTTAAATACACGTTTTCTAGAAATTCAACCTTCAATGACCTTGGTGGGTGCGGGCATTTATACTTTTTTTCTCAATGTCATTTCAAGAACATTTGAATTCAATTATTTACACTCTCCAGACCCCTTTTCAATTTCGGGTCCTAACACAATACCTATTCACTGCAGGCGATCCTGGGTATGTACATTAACATTATAGTGGTACTGAACCGTGACAGAGGGCCCATGATTCACGTCAGCTAGGGTGGATACCGCCAAGAAAATACCTGTCTTCAGGTTAGAACTCCGTAAACAATTCATTTTATGGTGTTTGACTTCACAAACAACTCATTGTTTGTAGTGTTTGATTTCACAAAGAATTCATTCTAGTATTTTGTTCTGCGAACAATCTTGTTTTCAAGCTATAATATTTTGATTTTTCACAGGAATATTTCTCTGTTACTGTTTTTCTTCACTGTCTCTTGGCTTCCAAACTACATCTACAACTGCAGGCGGCTCCTCGAAAACGGTAAATTCCTATGGTGAAATCATCCAAATCTAGGAAATCATGAAGTCATGATTTCCAATGTTTTGTAGGCTAAGTTCCTTTTGTCGAATAAGGTCTGGTGACTCAATAAGGTTCCCAACACCCTGCAATCTATTTCCAGGGAAGAACTACCATACCACCATTTACCTTGATGATATAGTGGTGATCATGTTCTACTCTAATCTCTTCATTGATCCTATCATCTATGTGCTCGGTTCAACAGATTTTAGAGGTAGGCTATGTGTAGGCTATGTGAAAAAGATTAGAAGTCATTGGGTTTATTATTTAAAACTCAAACCGATAAGTTTTTACGGCGATAACTAGCTTCTTATTATGTAAGATATTAGTAAGACTTTCAAAGCCCCTCGGTCCTCGTCCTCAGATAAACTGAGTATTGCGTTACGGTACCGGATGCGGAAAGCAAGTCTGGAGGTTTCTCGGGCCAGTGGTGACTGGAATCGTAGAATTAGCCAGGTATGTAGATCTACGTAGATACATAGTACATTCCTAGGCCACGGCTATTTTACACTGAGACATAAGATCTCAGTTTTCAGTGACGGATATTCCCTGAGATTTAAGGGAATAGCCGTCACTGAAACCTGAGATCTCGGTCTCAGTAGCCGCGGCCTGAAGCTGAGGTTCACGCACGACTGTTTTCCCCCATTCCAACTTTCATTTTCAGTTTTTAGCCCTTTATTCATTCTACACGTATGCATGACACCGATCTCTCTATCGCAGGTTTCATCATCAATGAATGTATCTAGGACTTTCCGCAACAACTCTACAAGTACAGCTCCAGCTGTTGGAGCAGGGATCACCAAATCCAGAGGGGGAGGAGAGCTACTGACTGTTCCATCTGAGTGAAATATAGTGCAGGGCGGACACTGTTATTAATAACTGGTTATTCTTAATAGGAATCCTAATAGGATTTAGTCGTGTATGGCGTGTATTTTTGAGCAATTTGACTTCAGCAGAGCAATGTTTTAGGTGTGTTGAATCAACATTTTGAAATTATTTTAAAGTTATAAAAATGTAACTAACTATTTTTCCCACAACCTCATTATATCCGAGTTCAATTATTTATTCACAGAATTGTCGCAGTACAAAATTCTCGCCAGCAGAATCTCTAATTCTCTAATTCTCTAAACTACAATATGCTGCCACAGTTCTTGGTCTTGTCCGGTTATCATGTTGTTATCAAAACATGTTTGTATCAAAACAATTCATCTCTCTCAGGAACTGTTTCAAACGAAAAGTTTGGTCTAACTCTAAACATTGTCCTTGCTAAAAGCCAGTGGTTACCATAGGGAGAGAAACGAAGCAGTCGTTACCATGGTTACCATAGTTATTATTGGGTTACTGATCAGCTGTGTAGCTCCGGAATTATCTTCATCATTTGATTCTTGGCAACCCTAAAAATGGAACAATATTGTAAGTACCTGTCACTATCAGTTCCAACTCTCATAATAGTCCCCAATTTTTATGGAATATTTTAGTTTTCTTACCTCAAGTTCTTCGTTGCCAGGTATATCACCTGATGAGGAAATAGTTTTACAAGTCGTTAGAATATTATTTGAATATCTTCCAGAGAACAGTGGTAATACATGGACCTCTCGGCCGTGACTTTGACATCTGTTCATAATCAGGAGCACTTTTAATGGTGACAACAGAGAGATAGAGATCATAGAATCTCTCTCCCTCTCTCTCTATCTCTCTCTCTCCCTCTCTCTCTCTCTCTCTCTCTCTCTCTCTCTCTCTCTCTCTCTCTCTCTCTCTCTCTCTCTCTCTCTCTCTCTCTCTCTCTCTCTCTCTCTCTCTCTCTCTCTCTCCCTCTCTATCTCTCTATCTATAGAGAGAGACGGAGAGAGAAGGAGAAAAGGCAGGTGATAGGCCACAGCTGTCACTGTTGGCTCCAACTTGGCAACTTTAATATAGGGGTAAAAATAGCACAAAAAACAACAAAATTGTTGTTTCAATTACTCAGCTCTATACAATAGAATAGATTATATGTAAATGTGATATGTAAATATCTAAGAGCGTTGCTGGGGAAAGGTAAATCGGAGTGGGATGGGGGTGCTTGGTATTGGGACGAAATGTCACTGACTGCAGTACTTTAATTGATCGAGTAGATAATTAACTTTACTTACACTTGCCTAGCTAGACTCTGTTTCACGCGCCCGCCCAAATGTAAAGGAGGTTTAACTTAACTTACACATGTTTATCGAAGGATCCATTTCACAGAGGGTTGGTAATTCCTGTGCAGTCGTTGTAGTACAGAAAATATTCAAATAGTCAGACTTCATGGACTTCACCACAAAATCTAGGATCAAATGATATAGTTTTAGGACGAACTGCTTCATTTAACTATCACGGCCAATAATGACAGTTTCGGACTGTTTTTATAGCCAAAGTAATAAAGTAATTATGCCAAAAACTAACAGAAATTAGTTGGCTGGAAAGGTGACCACTTTTGTTGTCAAACTGACACCTTTGCCCTCTCCGGGTTTTGACATCACTATCTTCCCCTCTCTGATTTCTCTCTCTATCTCTATCTCTCTATCTCTCTCGCTCTCTTTCTCTCTCTCCAACTCCCTGATTTCCCCCTGATTTGCCCCATCGATGATATCCGTAACCCGGGCCGGGCAAAGGTGTCAGTTTGACAACAAAAGTGGTCACCTTTCCAGCCAACTAATTTCTGTTAGTTTTTGGCATAATTTGGGTATATTTTTGGTATTTTCCGATGTGAAATACGATGTTATACATGTCTGGACGTAGCAGAACGTGTAAAGACCGTCCGGAATCGCTGAAATACAAAAATTTCAATTTTGACGTCATTGTGACGTCATAACGTGACGTCACGACGTTATAACGTCATGATGTGGATGTATTATTATCAGCCTCATCTAGTTAAAGAGGCTGACCAAGTTTGAGATCGATTGGACAAGATTTAAGGTCGCTATGGCGAAAAACGCACATTCGTCATATCTATTTTCATACAGTCTTAACACTTCAGACGCGATTTGAGACCCTTAGAAATAGAGTTTCACAAATTTGCGATATAGTTTCTGAAAGTTTAGTCGATTATCTTTCATAAGTGTGGTCTCCGTTTTTCAATCAGAAGCCGTCTTCAGGGTGTAAACTGAGCTCAAAGAAATTTGGTTGATTTGAAAAATGTCTTTTCTTTATGACACTTTGTTAAGACGTTCTGGGTGGACCTAGAACATGAAAACTATTCGACTACACAATTCGAACGATTATCTTTCGAATGCAACAAACGAGAAGTGTCTATCTTATGTCGTTTTCTCTCAAAAATGATTATAAATTTGGTAAAAACAGCGTCTATCCATAGATAGATAGATAGATAGATAGATAGATAGACCCGGGACATTTATTGCTTTTGGCACGATGCTGTATCTCTAAAACTAAAAGAGATAGAGACTTGCCCTTTTAAACTACAGTAGATCTAGACTATGTGACACTGTATACCAAATTTCAGACTGATCGGTGCAGTGGGGGCCTCGCTATGGGCGTCGCAAAATGCCATTTTTGGCTAAAAACTGAAAAAACTTATTACTGCATTCTGGCACGCGCGGCTGGGGGGGAGGAGATGGTCACCTTTGCGCTTGCCAGCGCAGTGATTAGCGATTATTATAATTAGTCACTATTAGCTTGGTTACCTTCTTTGTTGCACTTGAAAACTATCTCTGTTCCACCAGCTACCCTCACTCCCACGGGAATTAGAACATTGTCAGCACCATTCATGTAGATGGAGTGTTCTGTTTCTGGTATCCTACACTTGGCTGGGAAATTAGAGTCAGGAACACCAAAATGTTAGACCAAAAGATGGGTTTTTATATCGAAAATATTTGACTAAGAGATTTGTTAATTATAACCTGTATTGTCCTACCATTTGAAGTACAGTCTGATTTATCATTACTTCCGATGTAAAGAGTTGTAGTACCATGGGGGCAGGCGGTGCAACTCGGGCTACCTACAGAGGAAAATGTGGGATTACTATGATCGGAGAGTTAATGGAATATGGTTTTGGAATGGGAGTTCTAATGAATTAAACTCGGTGCAAAAGGATTTAAAAAAGTTCTCGTACCCGGTTTGTCACTGTATGTGTCGTAAGGGCATGCTTCACATACTTTCGTTTCCAGGCTTGCATACATTCTGAAACATAGCGTCATGTATTGAAACAATAATTGCGTTTTGAGTGCAGAAGATTCAAGTGAAGGAATTGTCTTTCCTTCCTTACCCTTTATTACACGAGGTACAGTCACCGCTCATTTCAACTTGTCCAGTAGGGGCACCCGTCACCCTCATTCCCCGTTCCATCCCCTATACCGTCAAACCTGCAAAGAAATCGATGACCTGTGGAAGGCGGAAGCCAAAGTTCCCACAGATCGAATGTGCCAGTCGATCGTACGGATCGTACAATAACTGGTTTGTAAAGTTAGAATTCTCTAACTCACGGAGTATCGGCAGCAACTGAACTTGAAAACCCAGCAACAAGAAGACAGAGAACGAAGGAAAGGGACATATTTCTACACTCAACAACAGCTAATGATTGCTTGATATTATAGGAAGCGATATTTTGATGATCGGAGCAATGTAGGCACAACGTACACAAACAAAGTATACAATCTCTCTCTATCTCTCTCTCTCTATCTATCTCTCTCTCTCTCTCTCTCTCTCTCTCTCACTCTCTCTTTCTCTCTATTTCTTTATATCACACTCTCTCTAAAATCACGTAGGTAAGACCAATACAAAGTGAGAATCGTATGTAAACATCAAGCTATAGGAAGTGAATAGTTAAGGGATAGGAGCTATACTGCTATAGAGATCTTGTATGCGATACAGGTGATATAAATCCTACCTGGGGTAATATAGAACTTCACAATCATCATCAGCATTATTTCCAGTAAGTCATCTTATGCCAGCCATGTTATACTGCCAGGCAGTATAACATGGCTGGCAGTTTGAGTTTGTCGTGGTTTGTGTGACCTAAACCACTCGACTAGGGGATATATAAGTACGTAGAGGTTGAGGGATCGTGAGCTGAAACGTCATAAAGTCATAAACCTCTCCTCAATATTCCAGCACAATACTAACAGATCTGTGTAAAGCACACACACAGAAGCCTAAATACCCTCATCTCTCAACTTTGACTATTATGGCTAGTTTAGTAGCGTGTAATATATCTTGTGTGTGATATGGTGGTACGCTTCAAGAAATGCCTTCTCATCGTGGCCCTCTTCTCACATGGACTTGTCACTCTTCTCCTCTACTTCTCCAGTACACAAACCACCACCAACAATAACAAATCAATAATCTCTGAGTTGTATCTGGATACCAACAGCTCATATCCCATGTCTACTTGTATTGATAGTGAAGGGTTTAGAGACTTAATGAAGGTGAGACGGGAACACGTTAGATCACATTGTCCGAAGCTGAGAGTGGAACGCGGTGCAAGGGAGATGTTTCACTTTGATAAGATCGGAGAAAACGGGCTGCTGTGGTGTCCTATTTTCAAAAGTGCAAGCTCCACAACTAACCGACTCTTCTGTCCGGTGTATCATGATGATTGTAGCAAAGCTGGGATAAAACTTTGGAGGAAAGCGGGGTTTCTAGCGTCCCGATCGAAGTCCAACACCCCAAAAATGTTGATAGTTCGACATCCGTTTGATAGGATTCTCTCTGCCTACCGGGACAAGATTCAAACTCCTCGTGTAGAGGGTGGATTCCTTAAACCCGTTCTTCAGACACTTGTACCCAGATACAGAAAATCAGGACTGAACCTATCAAGCAAAGAAAAGGAGAGACTGATCCAGGAAGCGATATCAATAGCCACTAAGTACTTGAATGACTGGGAGCATAATCACGACGGAAGGATACTCCGGGGTGTCACGTTATACTTCAATCACACCACCAACCCTTATCTTCTCCCACTATCAGCTACGTTTGAGGAGTTCCTAACAGCCGTTACTAACGACTTGTTACCATGGAAACTAGACTCTAATCTCGGCACAAAACTCTCATCCTGGGTGTCCCAACTGGTATTCTCCAATAATAAGCAACATGGTATAACCCGTAATGCCCACTGGCTACCCTACACCGAGATGTGTTCCCCCTGCTCGAAATATTTTGAGTATGATTACATCCTGAAAGTTGAGAACTATGACTGTGAGATGAAGCACATGTTAGCCGATATAGGAGATGAGAGTGGGGTGAGTGTTGGTGTTAGGATGAATGGGAATCCAAATAGAGATGAGAAAAGGAAGGATTTGCTTGACTTTTATAGTTCACTATCGGACGAGTTAATTGATAGGGTGGCAGAATGGACTAGGGAGGACTGTGAGTTGTTTAATTATGATTGCCAAGGATTAGTGACTGAAATCAGGCAATATAAGGCGAGAAATGAGGGCTGGGTGGTGTAGGGGTAACACACAGAAGGTCACGAATTGGAATTTCGGATCCCTGGACGTAGGGCTGGCCCCCATGCTGTACGGAGTGGCTTATGGCTTATTATCGGGGATAAGCACCACAGGCTTACCCAGTGATTGGGAGAGAGTAGATCAGGTGCCTTACCTTTGACGTTTTTGAGGCGAGAAATGAATTGTTATTCTTATCAATGAGCTTATTTGTGTTTGTCATGTGTTTGAAAATATATATATTTCTTCAGATCTGAAATGCCCATTACCCAAAACTGTCCGTAAAACCTGACAACCTGTTTTAATTCACCCGATTAGGCATCCCTATAACTAAAAGCATTCTGAAAGAGAAAGAGCAAGAGGTCTAAACTTAAACCATAGACCGAACCATACGCCGAAAGACTGAAGACATGGAGACTCTCTCCGAAGACAAGACGCTTCCTGGAACAACCTTGTCTTTAACTGCGTCATAAAGAGTTCAATAGAATGAACACAGCTCAATTTCCAGAGGGAGTTCTACACACGTCAGGTAAGAAATCCGAGATCCTAGTCTTCTCCGTAGCTTAGATGTGAAACGATATAAGCGAAACCTCATTTAAATTGGCTTTTGTCTTCTTTATGTTCTCTAACTCGATTGTTTTCCAAAATATCGAAATAGTGAATGATGGTGTGAATTATTCAAATTTAGTAATTGAACAAGAATGAGAGATCAGGGTGAGAATTGTGTCCTAATAACACGTGACACAAACTGCAATTGTCTCCCAATATTCTTCTATCTGCCTGTCTGACTTCTCGCATTCTAGATTTCATTTAATCCCACGAGCACACCACCACAATGACAAAGCCCCAATTTGACTTGCTATTAACTTGCTATTGTGACCTCATATATATTGGCTGCAATTTTAATCAGACACTTGCACCTCTAGATGCGTGGGAGAGAGAGAGAGAGAGAGAGAGAGAGAGAGAGAGAGAGAGAGAGAGAGAGAGAGAGAGAGAGAGAGAGAGAGAGATAGCGTGCGAGAATATATAATACCCGCTCGAGCTCTTTTTAATATTCACTTCTACTGAGTTGATCCTTATTTGATTTTGAGGTTTCATCTTCTTGAGATCAACCATCAGTTGAGACTAAAATCAAATCATCTAACCACTCTTGTTCTTTTGAATTTGAACTGCAGGCAAAATATCTTTTGTTCATCGATCACTTTATATCCTAGCTCGGACAGCCATTTTCCAGACTATAAGCTCGATAAAAGCTCAAGATGATACAGGTGATCCTTCTTACCGTAACAGTGGCCGTGATATCCGCGTTTCCTGAAGAAAGACTATTGGTAAGAACTAAGCACTCACTCAAGGACCACGCTCCTATCTTTTCCCTATCATACTGGGCTCTCGGTTGTGGTTCTTTATCCTGCTGAGACCTTGATGATCGTTCCAGTCCCTCGAAGTTTAATCAAGCCTTTCTTACTAGGTAAAGCGAGAAAGTCGTTTAGATCTGTCCAAGCGAATGCCAGGTCTCCTTTTAGATCGCGAGGAAGCTCTAATTGATCTCAGACGAAAATGTAAGTTTAGAAGATTTTTGGCAGGAAGTCCCAGAACCAACAAACCAAACCCGTTTTGATTCGACAGTGCAGCAGTTGCACGCTCAGATTGGTTCGGTGCCGCCAGACAGCGTCGCCTTTCTAATATCTCTTATTCAGTTGTCCCCGGGAGAGTTAGAAGAAGCGAAGAGCTGGGAGAGGTGCAGGAGAGTGATCTTGATAAACGGATGGAGGATGAAGAGGACAGGGGAAGACGAAAAGGTGTTGTTCCTGGTTTAGAAAAGAGAGAAGAAGGCCGAAGAAAATGTAAGTTAATTGAGACGCGAATGTTCTGCGTTTTTGGGAAAATAATCTTCTTTGACCTTGGTGACGCTTTGTTGGTAGGGAATCATTACACCTAAAACATGTCTAATCGTCTACTGTAATATAATAATCTCCACAGCTATAGTTCCTGGTCTGGAGAAGCGTGAGGATGCAGCTCGGCCGGGAAGGAAAGAGGTGGTTCCTGGACGATCCAAAAGAGAGGAGGAGAAACGGCGAAAAGGTATAAATTAAAGATTCTGATCACACTCGACATGATAGTTGATGAAGCAAAAGCTTCCGTCAATTTATTGGAATATACAATCTCCACACAGTTAACAACCTGGATAACTTCGGGAAGCGAGACGCTGATGAGGCAAGAAAGAGGAGAAGGGGGAAGGAAATTGTGCCAGGTGAGGGAAATTTAAATCTAAATTCAACGGAGAAATTCTCCTGCAGGCTGCAACATAGTTTCGATCACAAAATCAGCGTATCAGCTATCAGATTGCTATACAGCTGAATATCATATTATCTGCAGGAGATGTTTTACCATCTCCATTATTTCATCCTAGGTGCCTACTGCCAGGGAGGAGATAGATGCCTTTATTGATTTGGATGAAGATTTTGTGAAAAGAGTCGATGAAATTCATGGAAGAAGAAGAGCTGGAAAAGGTGAGACAATCCACGAACCACAATCATGACACCATCGATCTTCTTTTCTCCTCTTATTCATTCTTCTTCTTCTCCCTCCTTCTTCTTCTCTATTCTCGATCATCCAGTTATTTGACCCAAATTTCACATTTCCAGGACTCTATCGAAAGCGTTGGATGTTGAACGTCTGGACAACTAGTTCAAATCTGTACCAACCACCCGCCTGATTGATTTTAAACCTCGTCCCCGACTTATGTGAAAAGGACCATTTCAGTGACACAAGTGCTCCTCGAAAAAGACACAAAGTTTTTAATGACAAGAAAAGTTGTGTGTGTGTGACCCGTTTGTGACTATAAATTAACACGTTGAAGAATCGTGATGGACAGATCTGATTTGATAAATGTATTGGCTGGATCAATATCGTGAAATGAAGTTCTGAATTTGCATTGAAAATTAACACATGATGAGTTTTGTAGATTCCTTCTTACCCACAAAACGAAAATAACATCTGGCACAGTGGTCTAACACAGCAACCCATTGACTCAGGTGTGAGATTCTTTTGGGATAAGCTCTCCGGAACCGGCCCTAAACCTCGATTCATAACGGTCGCTGAATAGGCGTGGTAGCGTGACTTTATACTTCGCGTGAGGCCCCCTAGTTGACCACGTGGCACGTACTGAATTTTAAATAGTCTACTTCATAATTCAGTTCATAATTCATAGGCATAGAAAGAAGGAATGAAGTAAGAGAGAGAGAGAGAAAGAAGGAATGAAGTAAGAGAGAGAGAGGGAGAAAGAAGGAATGAAGTACGAGAGAGAGAGGGAGAAAGAAGGAATGAAGTAAGAGAGAGATGGAAAAGGAATGAAACAATAAGCGGAGTAACACAACGTGTAGCTTGTAGATTCGATTTATCGGGAGAAGAAACCCTAAAAATTTAACCTCTGACGACCATACATGCATACGGTTAGCTTGTGTTTAGAGCATTTTATTAAACTGTTACAACAACTGTAATAATATACTATGCTATTATTTAATATAACTTTTATCCTCAAAATCTCTCCGTCATGTTGTTTTTTTGTAACTACCAAACAACTTCATAGAAACAGAAGCTGCTACCATGGCAACGCCAGCCGTTGCTAGCTGTACCCAACCTACGACATCTATAGATCCTTTCACCGGACGTGAGTGCAACAAATCACTTTTGTTTCTGTTCAATCTGAATCGGTTGAATCGGTGCAGAGATCAGCCAATTTCGTGCCTTTTGCCGGGCCCATGTATCGATGATCTTCAGGGGTTCATGCCCTTAGCAATAGCAGAATTGAGCCCCTATAATATCAAAGATCTCAATAATCCCCATTTTCAGGTTCACTACCCCGCTCCAGAAACATGTCAACATTTTCCGGCGGGATAAGTTACAGGGGAGGTTTAGATCTTCTCAGCTACACACCCTCATCACCCTTCCTGGATTGTGTTCGGTAACCATAGTAACCATAGTAACCATAGTAACCATAGTAAGTTACTATGGTTACTATGGTTACTATTAGTAACCATAGTAACCAGTATAATGGTTGTCATGTGTCAGTTGTTACTCTTGAACTAACAGCTTCTAGTCAAAAATAATCACTTCTGTTCCTTTGAAATTCAGCAGATCATCGCATATTCTTGCAGGATAAACGTCTCGGGCCGTTTGTTCATGATTAGAGAGGAGAAGATCCGCAGATTCCCTCACAGCCTCCTTGCCTCGCCTGATAGAGAACGTTACTGGAAGGAAGAACTTGATGCTTACTATTTCGACAGAAATAGGTGAAATCTATCACTTGTAGTCATAACTTGAATAAAGATTAGAGTAGTTTTATACCACCAATTCCCCAATTACGACTCCAGAGGATTGTGCAGTTGCCATGGTAACCCACTGCGTTGCCATGGTAACAGAACTCAATGACCACATATTGTTTCCAGGGAAGTGTTTGCAAGTATTCTCCAGTTTTACCAAACCTCCGGAGTATTTACCACACCCGTCAGCGTGGACGATCCTAAAGTTATCATGGACGAATTGGAGTTTTACAGGTGAAATATTCTGTTAGGAATGGCCGAACACTAACAAAACCACTAACCAACGAACCACTAACGAAACCACTAACGAAACCACTAACGAAACCACTAACCAACGAACCACTAACGAAACCATTAATAAAAGAGAGGGAGGGGAGGGGAGAGATAGAGCGAGCTAGAGAGAAACAGGGTAACAGTACCCAATTTCCCACAGCGGGGGGAACTCAGGTTCTTCGTGCCAGCTGAGTTCTTCGAGCTCAGTCCCGTTGCCGTGGACCTGGTTGGCTGATGGTCCAGTGATTACGGTCAAATCACACCGGCTCTCTCCCCAATCTTGGGGAGTAAACTTTGCCAGAGACCTTGCCGAACTCAACTATGGCACCGAGCTCTTGCAGTGCGGCTGGTCCCTGCTGGGATTTGGTTCGGCGGTCGATTGATGAGCGGTTGGTTGACGATTGATATCGGTCGTTGATCGATCGTTTGTCGGTCGGTCGTCGGGCTGAGTCTTAGTGGGGATCCCGGTTGAACTGATAATCTCACCCCAGCCAGTAACCTTGTTACACATGGCAACCCATGATTTGTAATCACCGAGGGCCTCTGCATACTAGGCATGCCTGATGACCCTTCGGCTGTCTCCCATTTAATTATGGGGGTAAATTCTACGCCAGAGAACTAGCCTCCCTCAATTATGGCAACCCATGATTTGTAATCACCCGGCAGCTGTAGCCTTTAAAACAGCCCTCCTGTCCAACATCCCATATTGGTCGGACGGAGGTTACCTTCTCTCGCAAAAATAGGGGTTATTCCCCTGGGGAACCTCTGCCCAAATTTTTGCCACATACTACCTTTGCAATATATCTAGAACAATCCTCCTCACTAACAAACAGATCAAGCAACACACTTGATTTGGTAATATTCTCCAAACTAATAGCCAAAAGTAACCTATTCGATTAAACCATCCCTAACTATCCCGACCTGGAACAAGTGGCAAACTATAGGGCAACGCTACTTATGGGGGATTTTTCTTCTATAACAACGCAATAAGGGACCCAAGAGTGGTAGGGCAGGTCTGGGCCAAACAAATGGCCACCTCCGCCGTATGGCAAGTAATTACCCCGCAATAGTGCAACCCCTGGGAGTCGATAATTTGCCAAATGCTCACCAGAAGTTTACATAAGCGTTTTCATGCTTATCTGTGCTTGCTAAGAAATTAGCTGTCCGGACCCCCAGGTTGCATGCTGATAAGTACTGCTAGCGGTTTTGACCCAAGACCTGAGGTGTGATAAGATATTTCAGCCGTCACCGATTAGATGGTGAACCCACGGTATTGTCATATCCGGCAACCCACCTACCTCTACAGCTCCTTGGAGCAGTAGTAACCAAAGACCAGTCTGTGAGACAGGTAAATTCCATCCATTGTCCTGACAATATAGGTATGTCAGTCTACTATTAGATTCACTGTATCAAATACTCTTCTTGTGATGCCGGCGAAGGTTCGAGGGAAATGTTGAGCTTGCTCGACAAAATACCAGGACCCAAACCGGAACAACATCAACATTATCCCTACGTGTGGGGGACGGTGGCGAAGAGTGATATTAATATAGGTTGTCTGCCGACCATTGTGGGGCAGTAAAGTGGGAGGAATGACGGGCGGTGCAAAACACACACACACACACACACACCCAATTTCCCAGGATAACAGTGCCTCAATTTGAAGTTGACGATGCTGGCTTTGAGATGGATGTGGTGTGTGCTGAAAATCCAACAATTAAACAAAAGGTACGGCACATCATCCCCGTTTTATTATTGTTTATCCTCCCGGTAAATCGGGGTTCCGGTAAATCGGAGTTCCGGTAAATCGAGGTCCGACTTTGCTAAACTCTCCTTTCTTCATCTCAGCTGTACATGCTGCTAAACTTCCCCGATTCTTCTACGTCTGCTAATGTAATGGCGTGGTTGGATTGTATCTTGATTCTCCTTTCCGTGGCCATGCTCATCATTGAATCAGGTAGGAGTTGAACTGCCCCTTGCCAGCGGATGCCGGAGAGATTAGAGAGATTAGAGAGAGTCCACAGATCGGAGAATGAATAATATCATGCAGAGCTGCAATCTACTAACCCGATATATTGTAAACTCTATCTAGCCTCCTAATCTCCTATCTCTAAACTCTCCTCGCAGAGCCCATGTACAAAGACTACTTTGCTGACAATGAGGAGGAAGCCCACAAGTACGCATTTGCTGCAAATAGCCTTATCATGGGGTACTTTACTGTTGACTACTTTCTCAGGCTCATATCGCACCCTATAATGAAGGAGTAAGTTAGATAATCAGGCTCATATCTCACCCTATATTATCTGAGCTAACTTATCAAATTCGTGTCCTATTATAGTATTATATTCGATCTCAATATCCCGGCTCCTCCTGCAGTTTCTTCAAACTATTCCTCCCCTCCCAGTTTCTTCAAACTATTCCTCCCCTCTCAGTTTCTTCAAATTATTCCTACCCTCTCAGTTTCTTCAAATTATTCCTACCCTGGTTGGACATTCTCTCTATCATGCCCTTCTACCTGGAGGTGGTTATGATCACAATGGCAGAGAAAGCAGCCGAGCAGAGCACAGAGGCGGGAGAGGAAGATCACCATACCCACGAGAGCAATGCCTACACCATACTTAGAGTAAGTACAGTAGTACTGCATATATAATAGTACTAAGTACTGTAGTAGTGAGAACCTGCTATTACATTATATTATAGTACTGCAGTGAGAACTGTAATATATACCGGGATGATAATCTTTCTCTAATATTATAGAATTATTTATCCCCTATAACACCTGTATAAACCTTCCATAAAAAGATTGCTAGAGAGATTGTGTACTGTGTAATTTGAGAATCAAATGGGGTATCCGGGTATGGCGCGGATGCCGCCTTACAGGTATACCTGTACCTAGGTACTGTGTATATTTATTGCGAGGCTTGGTTTCAATAAGATCCTCTAAAGGAAAACAATTAAAACAGCTAAGTTATCTCAATTACGTTAGTAATAGTAAAAGTTCACAATATGAATTTAATGGGGGCGGCAAGAGGAGATTTTGTTGTCAAATCCGGGCATAACGGGCTTGCGCTGTCCTTGGGGCATTCGGAATTTTCGGCCTCGGAAATGACCATGCTCAAAGCAATCCCAGTTACCGCGATGTGCGTGCCAGCTGGAAGCCTTATCGTTGAACCCTCCTACCCATGGCTGGGGTCCATGAATGTTGTGGCGGTGTCCTCTGAAGTGGGGATGCTCGAAGAGGGCCAGATGGGGGCGGGCAGAGGCCATGGCCACGAGGGCGATCAGGGCAACAAGGAATACCTTCATTCTGGGATATAGTATTGAGTTATATAACTTCAAACTTGGGTAACACTGAATCGAATGGGGTAACACTGAATGGGGTAACACTGAATGGACTATGGAGTAACACTGAATTGAATGCAAAACATAGCAGATCAACAGGTATCAGAATATTGTTATAGTCAGCTAGATCAACACTGAAATGTCAGGTTGCATGCTGAGCTTTGATCTGAGATCTAACTCAAATATTGGCACATATTTATACCCCCAAACCCGGAAACCAGACGTGTAAAAGTCTCTCTTCAATCACTTTGCACGCTGGAAGCACTGGCACATTGGTGGCGGTTTCTCTGTCCACTAGAAAGGGCTCTGAGCCCCGGACACCATTTGGCGAAGGGGTTCATCACAGGGTCTACGATGTGAAGTCTATAACCTCTCGTATTCCAAGTACCGTGGTGCGTGATGAAGAATCACATCCCTCACAAGGTGCCACTGTTAATCGCTTTTCTGTCCTGGGTGATACCAGACTAAACAGATAAACGAAACGGAACACCACGGTACTAAACCAGTGAAGGTTGAAAAAGTGAAAAACAATCCGTTGCGGGAGCTTAGCAAATTCCCGTACCGTATCAGCCTGCTTACTCCTGTCTCTCCTGGAACGTTATCATGGTCGATTCTGGTGAGAGTGGCCGATTTATCTTTTGGGGTTGGATCAGTTCCTGCGGTTTCCGGTGATGGACCAGTGGCGCGGCATCATCGGTTATGGAGGGTGCTATTATTGCCTACCTGAGAGGCCGGGACCCTCTCTGTACCCTCCCTAGCCATCTAAAAAGTATCTAAAGTTCACCTTATAGCGCCAGGTTAAAGCCCCTGAATTCTTGCGGAGCCAACCTAATATTAGTATATTCAAGTTTTAATCTCAAGGTGGATATTGCTCCGCTTATCATGATCCTAGAACAAAATTCCGAACTCCGAAATGACACAGGCTTAGACTTTTTTTAATAGTGTTCCATTTGCCATTGACAGACTTAAAATTCCGCCATACAAATCTCTATTTTTTTTAGCTTAAAACCCCTTTGTAACCAAAAATAATGGAGCTTAGGAGGTGAGTATGGGCATTTAGATCTTTCTACCTTCTAAATCTTTTCAATCTTTCTATGAGACCATGATCAGTCATTGACCACCCTCTGGCTCTAGGTTTGGGTGTCGACCTTGCCGGCACAGTATATCTGATACCCATACATCATGGCACACACGTTTTGTGCCCAAATAAGTAGTGCAGCATTTGCTAATAAAGAACAATGTTTGTTTTCTTCCCTCAAGATTTTTGAACACAATTGTGTTGCAAGAATATTCTTGAAGAATATCGTGTATTGAGAAACCATTTCCTGGATCGATGGGGTGCAAAGATCACTGAGAGAGAGAGGGAGTGTGATAGAGAGAGAGAGAGAGAGAGAGAGAGAGAGAGAGAGAGAGAGAGAGAGAGGGAGTGTGATAGAGAGAGAGAGAGAGAGAGAGGGAGTGTGATAGAGAGAGAGAGAGAGAGAGAGAGGCTATATGAGAGAAGATGTCTCTCCTGGTCGCTAGACCGTCCAGGGAGTCCTCTGCAGTGAGGTTAGCTCGGACGAGGGGTTCTCAGAGGATGACGATTAGAAAGTGACTTAGTTTGCTTGGTCTAGTATGCCACCAGTCAACGTAGTATGGGGACAATAAAAGATAGACATAGAGAAAGGGAAAGATGGAGAATTGGAGAAAGATGGTTAAAGAATAGAGAGACGCAGCTAAGCAATGGTGAGGTGGATTTATCTATTTTATGGCAGCTAACCACACTCCATTTCAGATTTGTCGTATATTCCGAGTGACCAGGATCTTCAAACTAGTCCGACGATGTGAGAGTTTGTTAGTGTTGATCAGAGCCCTGAGCAAAACGAAGAATGAGCTGGTATTGTTGGCTGCTATTGTTAGCGTCAGTAGTGTCTTCATGGGTGCTATCATGTATGCTGTGGAGGTGAGAACTAATTAAAAGTTAATAGGGACGGGGGGGTAACAAAATATTACATATCACCCCCCCCCCCCCCAGTTTCGTATAAAACATATAGAACTCAATAGATGAACATTGAATAAGCCATGAATTTCGGTTGAAGAACACGACAGGACGTGTTTAATTTTACTGATCTCTCACATCAGGCGGACAGGGGAGATCCTAGTAACCAGTTTACCAGCATTATGACGTCATGCTGGTGGAGTATCATTACCATAGCAACCGTGGGATATGGAGATATGTACCCTAGCAGCCTGATGGGCAAGGTAGGTAGTTGTTCTTGTACTTGTAACAGTACTTGCCACTACATATACCCTAACAACACCCTAACAACACCATAACAACACCATAACAACACTATAACAACACCCAAACAACACCCTAACAACACCCTAACAACACCCTAGCAACACCCTAACAACACTATAACAACACTATAACAACACCCTAACAACACTCTAACGACATAACACCCTACCAACACCCTAACAACACCTAACAACACCCTAACAACACCTTACCAACACCCTAACGACACCCTAACAACCAACGCCTCAGATTGTAGGTGCTGTGACGGTGTTCCTAGCGTTAGTACTGATCGCCCTACCAGCCACCATTATTGTTACTAAGTTCAGTGAGGAGTATGAAAAAGTTAACAAACATAAGCAATAATTTGTATGTAGTGAGTGGTTGAGTGTGTTTGATGATGCGTGCGTTATAGCTATAGCGAAGACACAGACTGCTACCCCTTGCACAATGTGCAATGCACTCATCCAGGACAGGGTGAATCGTTGAACTTGCAAGTGACCTAGAATTTATTAAACATGCGTGTCGGGAATTTCATCAGCAGTTCAAGACATGCGCTTTTATATAATCAATTTGATACACATATAATGCAGAGTTTCGGTTGTAAAATTACGATGCCTAACAGATTAATTTCTCCAGTTACTATGGTGGTCCAATTGTTCATGCCATGATTACAATTTGTATCATACAACATGCAAGATCCGACCGCAATATTGTGCAAGCCCATTATTATGGTACAACAAGATATACCACAAGACACGGTTAACAAGACATGATAATCCCCCTCTCTCTCTCTCTCTCTCTCTCTCTCTCTCTCTCTCTCTCTCTCTCTCTCTCTCTCTCTCTCTCTCTCTCTCTCTCTCTCTCTCTCTCTCTCTCTCTCTCTCTCTCTCTCTCTCTCTCTCTCTCTCTCTCTCTCTCTTCCCCAGCCCTGGGGCCTGGGCTGACCTAACACCAAGCCATGAAGAGCTCACATCGTACACAATACAAACTCTACACAGGTCATTTCCAATAATTATTATTTTAGATATGTTTTGATTCCTCCCTGACTTTTGATAACTCTTTGCTCACTATTACATAAATTCCGAGGCCTATTCTAGTAATCTCAATTCTCGCCTTGACTCCCCTTATCACCGTTATATAGCTATGCAAGATGAGACTACTACCTACGGTTGCCATTATTCTACTAAGCCTGCACAGCATGCAGGTGGCAGCAGAGGCAGAGGCACTTACACCGAGTGAGCTTTTCAAAACCCTAAATTCTAATATGAAGAGTGCCGTGACGCAGTACAAGCAGGAGGGAGGGGGGCAGGCCGGGGAAGGGAAGGAAGATCTGCTTGATGAGGTGGATAGCATTCCATCAGAAGACAATGCTGACATTGCTGGTGAAGCTACGAACGATGGTAAAGATAAGGACGAGGCAGATGATTCGTCCGATACCGCTCAGTCAGAAGAAGCCGATTCTGCCCAGTCAGAAGACGATTCAGAAGATAAGCCAGAAGATAAGCCAGAAGATAAGCCAGAAGATAACCCTGAAGATAAGCCAGAAGATAAGCCAGAAGATAAGCCAGAAGATAAGCCAGAAGATGAGCCAGAAGATAAGCCAGAAGATAAGCCAGAAGAAAACCCTGCCGATGAAGAAGCTGATGACAGTGCTGCAGTTGACCAGGGTGATGACACCATGTTTCAAGAATCTGGAAGCAGTCAGATGACGGAGGAAGATCGAGAACCTAACTCCAATCGAACCAAACCGGAAGACGCAGAATTTGGAGATTTTGAAGATCAAGACGCATTTGACTTCAATCAAACCAAACCAGAAGACACAGGATTTGAAGATTTTGAAGATTTTGAAGATCAAGACGCATTTGACTTCAACCGGACCAAACCAGAAGACGCAAGATTTGAAGATTTCGAAGATTTTGAAGATTTTGACGAATATGGCATACCAAAATCGAATCGAACCAAACCAGGATTTTACTATTCTGAAGATCAAGAAGATGCTTCTGAAACTGAATCTACTGAAATCGACTCGTTTGATACTGAATCCGCGGATGAGACTAAACTGGCTGATATTGAGTCTGGTAAGACCGAATCTACTAAGATCGAATATCCTGAGATTGACTCTGTTTTCTCTGAATCAACTGAGCTCAACGACAACGCCGAAAACCCGAACTACGATGTTGATGAAAGTTCCCGTCGTCGACATATCCACGACAACTCAACTTCCCCAACCACACCTCAACATTTCTGGTACGTGTGGTGCGTCATTGCAGGGGTAGCCACGACCTCTCTGTTTGCTGGAGTAGCCTACTTTGTGATGGGGAGGAGAAGCAGAGCTGGATACACCAGGCACACAGAGGCATTGAGTGGAGGACAGCTTATTGAGCAGACTGTGTAGAGTATACCGCGTGATCACCATATGGGGTTTGAAATAGTCCGGGAGACCGGGAATCGCAGTGTGACTGATGACACAACCTTGTCACACTGTCACAAAATAATTGCTTGTCAAGTGTCATGTTTGTAGGGCGCGCAGACATCAGACAGAACTAATGACCCCTATTTTGGCGCGCGTACACAGACCGTGGGAATTTTAAAACACACCGTGTGGGAATGCACCTCGATTTACCGTGCCAAACCCTTCCCTTGAGGAGTCTGGTAAGGCGAGGTTTGACTGTGCCCAACAATCGAAATCCATTGCATACTAATATAGTTTCCAATCCATCTTGTATTGTTAATCCTTTTATAATTTATTTTATCTTCCGGAAAATTAAGACAACTTTGGTTTTTTGTTTCAAAAAACTTCCTGAGAAAAACAAGCTCACATCACTCCACACGAAATATTACTATTACATCAAAAAGATTTCCAGATAGAGCCAAGAAACCACACTGAATAAATGTTTCAATGATCCCCAATAAGCTATAAACATATTTTCAAGCTTTTTATATCATTGTCAAAGATTATCTCTCATTCATAAATTCCTAATCTCAATTCTCAAAGTCGACTGTAAAATAAGGATTGGTAAAGTCCAGCTCTTAACAAAATAAGAAACATGGTACACTCCGTGATCAAAATAGGTAAAGAAAAGCCCTCCAAAATCTCAAGACTCAATTAGGGACGATTATATTTATAGATTCGAGTCTTTAGTCGATATAAACTATCAAATCCCCTTTGAGACCACTCTATAAAGTCTGTTATCCCGGTTTATTATTGTAACCGTCCATCAGTAGTTAGTTCTGATGTCTCAGGGAGATCGACATCCAATAAATCATCAAAATCATCGTCGTCATCGTCACTTGAGGAAGAGTTAATGACTTCTCCAAGGGATCTCAACCTGCAGAGGGGGGAGGGGGGTTAGAGGGACAGATAGGGGGGAATTGAGGAAGAGTTAATCACTTCTCCAAGGGATCTCAACCTGGGGAGAGGGTTTAGAGGGACAGATACGGGGACAGATACGGGGGCAGTGAGGAAGTGTTAATCACTTCTCCAAGGGATCTCAATCTAGGGAGGTGGGAGGGGGCGTTAGGATAAACTGCATGAGGGATTGTCGGTTAGAGGGTTTCGTTCCAATATTGGGGGAGTAATCAAAGGTTCTTATTTCTACTCTCCTCATCAATGTCAGAACATTGGCCTGACAGCCTCATGATATTTTGATTTTAGGTTTTCGATAAATTTTAACGTTTAACGATGGTGCAAACCTTTCTTTGAGTGCCGTTATATCCTTATCCTGATGTGCCAGTAGTATCAGTAGATCCTCCTGTTCCGCTGCCAGACTCTCGTACTTGTCCTGGGAAGTGATAATATAGAGAAATGTGGGAGGAACATAATAACACACCGTGGGGCTTGCGTTGTTATGTTTTAACCCTCTTCTACCGGGGTGCGGTGACAGAGGGTCGAATAAGCCAAGGGCGCTTGGGGAGTCCCCAATATACGAATGTTTAGTCCCCAATGGGACCCGACACTAAACATCACGGAGTAGGGAGAATTCAACCCCTAAACGACTTCATACCTTGTACGAATCCCGATCGGACATCTCCGCAGTTGACTCATCGTCTGTTCTTGATGTTTTGCCAGAATAACCCGTGACATCACCAGAATCACGCGTTACATCACCAGAATCACGCGTGACATCACCAGAATCACCCGTTACATCACTAACGGTACAATCAACGGCAACTGTGTTCATTTCGGAGCGTGTCAATGTGGCTGTTTCACGCTCTATCACCTCTGTTCTCATCTCACTCTGAAAGATATGGAATTGGAAATTGGAAATAGATTTAGGATATTATATCAAAAATAGGAGTTCACTTGAGAAGTCAATACTGGTTTTAGGAGTACGTGAATCCTTGATCTATCGAACTCTCACAGAGCGTGTTGTTCTCTTGGCCCGGTAGCAGTCCTGATCTGCATGCAGTGAGCGTGCTGTTCTCCTGTTATAAAAACCTAGGAACCGACCGACACAAGTAAACAACCAATCAGAACTCGTTATTTAGGTCACGTGACTGGTTATCAGCCAATCAGGGACCAGTATTTCCTGATTCGGTCGATTCCTGTCAAAACCCAAGTAGTTTACCTTGCTGAGCTGGTGAGATAATTGGCGTCCTAATTTGGGTTCCGTCTCAAGTTCAGCCACCCTCGTCTCCAGACCTCTGATCACCACATTTTTATCTTCTATCTCAGCTGTCAACTTGGAGTTCAATTCTCTGAGTGCCTCTACTTCTCCCTGGAGGATCATCAATTAGTAATCGGTAATTAGTAACTAGTAATTAGTGTAATTATTCTTATCTACCGAGAGAGGTATGATGTTACCCCTATGATTTTGATGATTAATCTTACTTTAATACTCTAAAATCTAAGGGGTAGATTCATACATCGGGTAAAATACACTCAATTAACCTGAAGTGAAGCAAGATCTACACCAGCTATAACAGGAGTCTGCTCTTGTTGTTCTGATTCCTGCTCAACTTCTTCCTTCTCAGATTGTTCCTGAATCTGTTCCTGGCTTTGTTCCTCTGTTCCCACTTGTTCCTCTGTTCCCACTTGTTCCTCTGTTCCCACTTGTTCCTCTGTTCCCACCTGTTCCTGTTCCTGTTCCTCTGTTCCCACCTGTTGCCTGTTGCTGTGCCCGATAATACGCATCGTACTGGTCGATAAGGTACAAATACTGTTCGTAGTTGTATACACCTGAGAGAAGGGAGAAGGGTATATTCATGTGAGCTGGACGAAAAGGCTAGATCAAGAATTCTAGATTTCAGGGCGGGGGTTTGTCCCGCCTTAGTTAGTGCCCGGCCGGAAGATAGGTCGTTAAATCCATAGTTATTTTGGGTGGGTGCAGCGGGAGGGGTTGGCCCCCGGATGTAAGGTTATAAGTCATCCCATCTTCTACCTATATTCCGAAACCTTTGATCTAGAATATTATATATGATAGACATATAATGAAGCATGGTAATTTACAATCCTCTCCTCATTGTCTTCTCACCCCCATGATACCCTGATTCATTAGGAGGTAGATTACCCTCTCTATCCCAGGCGTATTCCCCCGCGTCTAAAAAGATTTAGACGCTCTACCCTCCCCTCCCAAATTTGCCCCAATTGAATATGGGGAAGCCATAATACGGGGAAATAATATTTGCCTGGGAGAAAGAGAGGGGGAGAGGAATAAGAGGGAGAGAGGGGTAAAATTATAGAGAGAAGGAGTAGTTATACAAAATATATGAGGATCCAGCGGAAAGTGAGTCATAGCTTTAGTTAGAGCCAATGAAGAGGAGAGAGGAGAAAGAGAGAGAGAGAGAGAGAGAGGAGAGAGAGAGGAGAGGAGAGAGGGAGAGAGAGAAAGAGGGGAGAGAGGAGAGAGAGAGGAGAGAGAGAGAGAGAGAGAGAGGAGAGAGAGAGAGAGGAGAGAGAGAGAGAGAGAGGGAGAGAGAGAGAGAGGAGAGGGAGAGAGAGAGAGAGAGAGAGAGAGGAGAGAGGGAGAGAGAGAGATGAGAGAGAGAGAGAAGAGAGAGGAGAGAGAGAGAGGGGAGAGAGAGAAAGAGGGAGAGAGAGAGAGAGAGAGAGAGAGAGAGAGAGAGAAGAGAGGAGAGAGAGAGAGAATCTCATGCTCCACGTGAGAGACACGCGTGTCCCTGATTTTATTAGCTAAGCCTAGCCTGATCCTAAAACCTACCATAACCTTTTTCCGTCTCCTCCATTCTAAATAGGTTTAGGCTACTAAAATTCCATTGTTGAGGGATTTCATTAAGGTTCTAAGCAGTTTAAATTTCTCAGGCAATGAAAATGCAAAGGTTGTTTCTTTTTCTTTGTGTTAGTCTCCTTGAGTTATCTCTTGCCAACAGATGCTACAGGTAACTACTTTTTCAATTGATATCCCTTTTCTTTTCGCAATATTGTTTTCCTCCCTTCATGAATGATCCATAACTTTATATTAGGTGTCAACTCTTGAATCCACCTTGTTTTTTTGACAGATGCCGTGAAGTAACATTTAAAGTTGGAGATAAGCAGTTGTTTAAGCAGCATGAACGTGGTCTAAAGCGGTTGGGGTATCTCATACCCTGTTCTGAATCAACCTATCAAGATATTGAAGAGGTATTCTCGTTGTTTTATTGTGAAATGTTTTTGATTTTCAACTCCAATAACAAATGGTTTCTAAATCTCGTGATCAGGTCAACTAATTTAAACACCAGTTATTAACTTCTCTATACAAATATAATCGGGAAGATTCCTCACATTCCCCAATGAATTCTCCAAGAGCAGCCCTAGTTACTAAATTCCCCGTAATGCCCAATCTATGGGTCTATCTCTAGCTTCCAGGATATTTCTCAGCCCCCCTTTAGACAATAAATCAGTGTCGGCGTCTTTTTGTGTCTCATAAAGATCATTATGCACATTTTTCATGAACACCACGCAGGCAGGATAATCTAACAATCTAATGATTGTTGCAGCTGCATTAACATATAATAAACATCCAATTTTCATGTCCGGGAAGATATAGAACCTGTTTTTGTAAAGGTAGCTCTAGTTCATAAACAGATACACTCGTGTCATCCAACGTATGATACCAAGGGACCATGTTTAAGGATCCTGGATCATTACATCGAGATGTAACATAATTCCCTAATCAGGCCACGTGCAGGGAAAGGGTTTACACGAGTGACGAATTCTGTTTTGGAAAAGCTAAGGGACAATGTCTTATGGTAAGTTATATATTGGGCTAACTACCACTGGTAATGTACCAGCTTGACAACATTTATACCCACACCCGATAACTAGAGACTAGTAGTACCTACCCTTTCCCACACCCCCTGTTCAACCTACTCAACCTTACCTTACCCAACACCCCCCACCCCCTGTTGAACCTTACTCCACACCCCCTCCCCTCCCCCGGCCCCTGTTCAACCTACCAAACCTGACCTTACAAAAAACCCCGGCCCTGTTCAACCTTAACGAAAAACACCCGCCAAAGCGCAACTCGGCCCCCTGTTCAACCATCAACAACCCCTCCCTCACCCGGACCCGGCCCGTGTTCAACCTTACCTTACCCAACACCCCTCCCCCCGGCCCCTGTTCAACCTACTCAACCTTACCTTACCCAACACACCCCCCGGCCCCTGTTCAACCTTACCTTACCCAACACCCCCTCCCCCCCGGCCCCTGTTCAACCTACTCAACACCCCCTCCCCTCCCCCCGGCCCCTGTTCAACCTTACCTTACCCAACACCCCTCCCCTCCCCGGCCCCTGTTCAACCTACTCAACCCCCCCAACACCCCCTCCCCTCCCCCCGGCCCCTGTTCAACCTTACCTTACCCAACACCCCCCCCTCCCGGCCCCTTGTTCAACCTACTCAAAACCCCCCTTACCTCCAGGATGTGAAAGAGAGATATCCAATTACTGAAGATAAAGCAGCGTACGATAGCTTCACAGCAGAGTTGTTCCGGCCACTCCGAGTAAAGCTGGATAGAAAGTGCCAAGGTACCCCTCCCCCCCTGTTATGTTCTAACCCTCCCTTTACGGGGCTACCCCCCCCCCCCAAACAATATGCCGCTGTTTATATTGGTCAGAGTCTTCCATGATAAACTTGCATTTATAAACCCATAGCACTCTGATAGTATTGTAACTCCCTCTATAATATTATTCAGGATTTTCCTCTCTCCTTTGCAATAGTGCCGCAGTTTTCTTTTTTCATACTGAACTTGCACTAAGTCTATACTGCCCCCCCCCCCCATACTGCACTGTACTAGCTATATTGATTGTAAAAAATCCCTCTCTAAATAACACTGCACCATTTAAACAGGATTTCTGTGCAACGGACCGAGAGCATCTAGCGGGCTGAAATGTTATCACCAGTGTGGAAGGATCAACCTACTGGGGCTATCCGAGGCAGAGCTGCAGAATTACAATCTACCTGTTATACCATGTGATACCAGCACAACCAGCTACTGTGGGTATGTGTAATAGAGGTTGCTATGGTAACTATTGAGTGGTTGCTACTTACTATGGTAACCATGGAGTGGTTGCTATGGTAACCATGGAGTGGTTGTTATGGTAACCATGGAGTGGTTGCTATGGTAACTATTGAGTAGTTGTTATGGTAACCATATCAAACTCCCAATTTTCAGGCCCGCTATGGAGTGTGGATACATTGTAGGGAGTGCAGTATATACGGATGCAACCCTAGGGAAGGACATCACTGTCGTCGGATGGTGAGTTGAAATTTTTGCGCTCTAAAAAGTTGCATTTCCTCCCATTTTCCTTCCTTGAACTCTTCTATAATCTAATTTCCAGGTACGCGGATTGTTTCTACAAGGCAAACAATTCCATTGATCACGTGCTACAGTTCATAAATGTATTGATGAAGGAGCACCCTAATTTGGAGGTAATAGTTTAACATTTCGAATCCCAAGTTAGGATATTGTCTCAAATCATCAAATACACGTATTATACTGTGGGCTAGATACTCCTAAGTAGCCCAGGGTCGGAGTTTTGCCATACTAACAGCTCTCCCCCGATTTCAGATCAGTCCGGATAATCTGACTAAGTGTGACAGTGATCTATGTAACCAGATCGGTGGTGACATCTAGATACCCGGACATTTTAATCAGTATTTGGTGATGCCAGCCCCTCTCATGTTATACCCAGCCCGCTTCGCAAGGCTGGTAGTGGAGGGGTGACTGCCAAAATCAGTATTTGTATGGATAAAGAGCCGGTTTGAGCTGAGAAGATGCTGGAGAGGAGTTTGAAATCAGGGCATGGGGTTGAAATGAAAGAGATGGGTACTCCCGGGAGAGAGAGCTACAGGTGTGGACAGCGTGTCAGAATGGCGATGGATCGCTGAGAGAGAGAGTGCATAGGATTGTGAAAAACTGTTTTTATTTGAAAAGTTTTGAAGTCGAATTATTATTTTTTGTTTAAACTGCTGTCTCAGTTTGAGGGGGGGGAGGGGCTAAAACATATATAATTCTGGATAATTCCAGGCGAATGGCGAATGACACTTTGTGTGACGTGCGGGATCTTCCCTTGTATAAACTAATAAATGACGTAAGCCCGGTTAGGAAAGTGCAGTTATTTATGAGACTATAGTACCTGGTACGTGACATATAGTACCTGGTACGTGACATATAGTACCTGGTACGTGACATATAGTACCTGGTACGTGACATATAGTACCTGGTACGTGACATATAGTACCTGGTACGTGACCTAAAGTACCTGGTACGTGACATATAGTACCTGGTACGTGACATATAATAGTACCTGGTACGTGACATATAGTACCTGGTACGTGACATATAATAGTACCTGGTACGTGACATATAGTACCTGGTACGTGACATATAGTACCTGGTACGTGACCGATAGTCCATGACTTACATTTCCATCGGTAGCCTGGTAGTATGTAATCCCATCCGGTCCCTGGACCTCTTGGAACCATGTTGAATAATCGTAAAGGTACTGTTTTGGTTCTTCTTGCTGTGGTAGTGTTTCTAGTGGTGTTTCTTGTGAGGTTGCTGTTGCTGTTTCTTCCACAATTTTAGTTGGCTGTCCAGCCTCGTTACTTGCTTCAACATTCTGTTGGTCAACTGCTGGAGTCTGTTCCACCTGAAACATGGGAGATGAGAGGAAGATATACCGACCTTTTAGATCTTGCTACACTATAAAACTATTGACTGTCTGACCATTTGCCTTGTAAATTGATTGTTAGAGTCTCCTAGGGAGACAACAGCCTGAGAAAACATTTCCCACGGGCAATAACATTTGGGAACCATGACCAATTCAAAAAAACAAAAGATCTACGATCACAAAACAATTAAAGTACACACTAACAATATCAATTCTAACACCACACTATTTCTACTCTGTCCATTCCTATCCGTATCTCCCTCCTCCCGCTCTTGCTCTCTCTCATCCTCCGGGAGAGTCGGGGTGAACTCAGGGGGAGTTGAGAATGAAAGAGAAGTATGGGCAGCATCACTAGGCAAAGTTCCTGCTGTAAAGAATCCAGTAGGGGTTGAAAATGGGAGTGATTGTGTCACAGCTGCAGCCTCCGTTGTGGTTGGAGGTTGTGATACGTTCTCTGTTACTTTCTCCGACTCTGAGCCGTCCTCTGTGGGAACATCTTCGTCTGTTGTTTTGGTCTTCATTGCAGCATCTTCACCCCGGTATATATCCTCTCCTCCCCCTAGTTTACCTGGTCTCCTTCTCCCCTTATTAACAAGCAGATAGTACTCGTCTTCCCTGGGTGGGGCATCAATGACGTCACTTGATGACGTCGTGACGTCACGTGATGACGTCGTGACGTCCTCTTCAGATGACCCAATATTTCCCCAACGTCTGCTGCGATCTGGTAGATATAACCCATCACCATGGTCATCAGACTGTTCCCTGTCACTGCTCTTTCCTCTGGGCACCCCGTCACTGTTCCTGACCCTTTCTCCATCTCTGGGCAACGCGGGGCTGCTCGTCCCCCCATCGCAGGGCAACGCGGGGATGCTTGTCCCCCCATCTCTGGGCACCTGGCTGCTCCTCCCTCTGTTGGCTGGTGGACCATCTGACTCGGAACTTGTTGAAGGTACTGGCTCGGAGTTAGTTGAAGGAGTTGCCGTGTGAAGGAAAATGAACACCAAGATGAAACATAGCATTCTTCTAGGAGCAGGCATTCTAGGAAAAATAAAGCAGGAATTTAAGAAGTGCAGGACCCGCGTGGGAGAGAAGTGCGGAGACGGAGAGAGAGGTTTGATATATAACTTGTTCCAAAAAAAGAATCAATTAAAGCTTGAATTAGCTGTAGTTATGCACACAAGCTAGTGAGTGAACGTATAAGGAGGTGTTATAATTGGTACAAAGGCCTAATTAACAAGGCACAGCGATGAAAAAACTATATTTGTTGGCAAGTTGGAGGGTAAAAGGCATAGTACGTCTTGATCATGATGGGCCCCAATCCGAATATGTCACGAATGTATTAGTTAGTTAAATAAAAGCTTATAACTAAACCTGGATCAAGCTGCAAAGGGAATGGAAAGTTACAATGATCTTAGCACGACTCAATACACTGGATAGAACTGACACGGTAGTTAATTGCCAATCTAATTAACATGGCTAATCTACTTGAAGTTGTATACAGATCATATCTGCTAGTTATGATACAATATCTCTCCGCACTGTATTATATAGATGGTTACTCTACTCATTATTCAAATTTAATGTATTCAGTATTACGTTCAGTACAACGTCAAAAGTGCCCTCACGCCCTACTTTTCTGGTGAACTATCAAGTAATATCCATAAACGGATAAAAGGAACGAGGATACATCGCAGTTAGTTCCGAGCAGGCTTGTCCAGGAAATATATCTTTAGAAAGAAGCGAGAAGGAAGTCATATTACACTTTTGGAATTTTTAAGTTAGGTAAAATGATCCAGGCGGTGAGGGGAACGTGGGATTAATATGGTCGGTTGGAAAAATTTAAGCAGGAAAAAATGAATCCCAATCAAATTTAAATGAGAAAATGAATGATGCAACTCCCCGGGGGTTTTAATTTGTTCATGACACTACAAACCTAATATACCCATAATTTAATTGATTGTGTCTTAGATATAGTGTGTGGTATTAGTATCATATTCCACATATATTTTGAAGAGATATTGATCAAATATTATTATATGCTGGTTTATTATTATTACTCAGAATCGTTACTCAGAATCATTACTAAGAATGTGATCAATATCCGACCAGGGGTAAATTTGAGAGAAGCAGAAAAAAATTTTGATTTCCTAACCTGTGATTTTAGGAGGACAATTTCCTCATTCAATCTCAGAACATCCCTTTCCCTTTCCTCTACAATACTCCTCTTCTCCTCTGCCAACACCTCCAACCTCACCTGAACCTCACCAGACTTCTTATTTTCACCCTCTAACAACCCCTCAAGCTCAGCAGACTTCTCCTTTTCGCCCTCTAACAACCCCTCAAGTTCACCAGACCTCTTCTTTTCACCCTCTAATAACCCTTCCAACTCAATCACCCGGGATTTGTAGCCCTCTAATTCAACTCGAACTTGGTCCACCATTAACCGTTCTTCTTCAAGTTGAGTTATAGTTGATTTATAACTCTCAACCTCCCGCTCTAGCTCCGCTACACGGTCTTGAAGAGAGCTAATCTGTTGCAGGTCCACTGGTGGATCTAAAGACTCGAGTACTGGTGCCTGAAAATCATTCGGTTTTTTGGAGGAGGGGGCGGGGGGCGTCAACGAGCCGATTTCTGAGCGCATCTGAGAAATCAAAACCATTCAACAGGGGAACGTGGCGCATGATAACGTACTTCCCCGAAATAAGTAGGTGTTACTAACTTGATTTTGAAGGAGTTGTGTTTGTTCGAGATGGGACTGGGACTGGGATTCAAGCTGAGCTACCAGCTCCCCTACTCTCTGGTCATGTTGGGCTACCAGCTCCCCTACTCTCTGGTCCTGCTGCTGCCTCTCCATTCGCAACCTGAAACAGGTAAATAGAGAGGGTGTTGTGTTTAGAAGGACGACTTTACGGAAACTAGTAAATTAGTAGGACTTATATCCCAGGAAAAACATTTCCTAGTTGCTCCCTTGATGTAAGTCTAGTAGTGTGTGTGACAGAATCTAATAATAATAATGATATCTGGCATCTCATTGCATTTTATAGTTAGACTCTGACCCCCCAATTACCTGTCATGTTAATTATGTTCAACGTTATAATTGTTAGAGGGGCGGGGACTAAAGTTTTGCTTCACCTACACTGTCTACATGGGGGGGGGGGGTCTACATACAGTGGAGTAATTATTGTTGTTGACAAAAGATGTGTTGTAAATTGAGCAACTCGCGAGCACAGTTGGTCGAGTGGGAGAGGGAGGAAGAGAGATAGAGAGATAGGGAGAGATAGAGAGATAGGGAGAGATAGAGAGAGGAAGAGAGAGAGAGAGAGAGAGAGAGAGGGAGAGAGAGGGATAGAGAATGAGACTGAGAGAGAGAGAGAGAGAGAGAGAGAAAGAGGGAGAGAGAATGAGAGAGAGAATGAGAGAGAATGAGACAGAGAGAGGGAAGAAGAGAGAGAGAGAGAGAGAGAGGGAGAGAGATCTTAATCCGGTGGTAACTTTTTGATGCAGCTGCCTAGTTAATTTTGTTGGAAACTCGTTTTTTCATTTTGCCTCAAACTGCAGCTGCATAGTTGGTTCTATAATAGCCGTTACTGTTGGCACAACTATAGGATAATCAGTTGCCTTCCTTTTTCTAGGCAAATAATTTGCCTAGAAAAAGGAAGGCAATTTGCCAAATTGTTTTTTGCAGTCCTTATTTACCAATATCATGTCTGTTTATTAATTTCGTTACCTGTTAACCTCACTCTCAAGCTCCTCAACTCTTCCACCATCAGCCGGTTGTGACTGGGCGGTTGTGGGCTGGAGAGGGGGTCCTGTTGAGAGCTGCTCCTGGGCTGAACTCATCTGGTCCGCATACCTGGGAACAGGGGGGTGTAAAACTAGGATATACTTGGATTGGTTGTGCAGTGTCAGGCTACATGTAATGAACTGCCTAGCACCTAATCAAGTTTAAATTTTAGAAGAGTTTCAGATGTTTTCACATCGAGTAGTAGAGACACGGTGATACACAAATACGACTTTTCCTAATGAGCCCTACTGCCCTCTATCCTGATTCTGAACATACACATTCTTTTTGGGACTTGTCGACAGCTGATACGGACTGTCAAATTATAGTGAGATAGAGAAGTTGGGAGAGAAAGAGAGAGAGAAGAAGATTTAGTGCATGATACTGATAGAGAGAGACAGTGACAGAGAGACTAAAGATAAAGACAGAGATAGAAAGGGAAATGCTTTGAACTTCAGATACAAACTTGATTGTCAAACGAATCTACCGAGTGCAACTAAAAACAATTTCAAACTTGTATGGCATTTGTTTACTCTTGAACAAACTATGATTTGTCATGACACCTGTATTTGAATATTTGGATTTTGGCTACTTATTTTCAGAACTCTTAATATTTTTAATCAAGTTCAAATTACATTCTGCACTTTCTACTTTTGGCTGTTTGATTATTTCTAATAAAAAGGGCATAAATATATCATTTCAAACACCTGCTCTCCACATTAACTCTCCCCTAAAATAGCGAGCGAATATGTTTCAAATTCCCATGAGGCCCCAAGTTGAATCAATAATTACTATGTATTGCCCACCTTCTAGCCCCTTCTTGGGTTCTAGAAGCTACATATATTATCTGACGATCATTATTTTCTGATGATCATTATTCCAATTTGTAGGGTGATTCACAGCTATTATGTACTAACTAACCAAGTTTGAAGTTGTTGAATGTATTGCTGATAGTACGCCTCTTGATCTTTAGCGTACTTCTGTAGTTGCTCATTTTGTACAGCCTGCATGAGAGGATAGTCTTTAGTGTTCTGGCTTCCATCTCAATGCATGACTTATTGAGATGGAAACCAGAACAAAATGAGTTTAAGCTGACGAGTATTAGGGGAGAACAACGAAATGGTATACAAATAACTATTGGTTGAGTTATTACTAGCGGATACATACCTGGTTCTGCTTAGTACTTTCCAATTCTCCTTTCAATCTCGTTATCTCTTCGTCCTGATCCTTTATCAGATCCTTATACCTGGACATTGGACTTGATGAATAAAGGAACTCAACTAGGCCACAATTATAATTCTAAGTATGAAGTTGCACTCTGCACATTAAAATCTCTGTTGATTTATTGAGGTTATTATCTAATTAATCATCTTATTACCCGGTTACAATTAGATCGTGTGTTTCTAACGTATTTTGATCAAGTTGTTCACTTTCCTCGTCTCCCTCCAAACTTTTCATGATAACATCTGAAGAAAGAGGTCTCCAGTAAGTTTGTTGTGAAATAGGGTCGAGCAAGTTTGATACATGAATAGATACAGAGCTGCTGTAGCAGGACCTCGCCCCACGTCCATCCATTTGAACAATGCATTTTGTCAGTGAATTTTCCCACCCAAAGAGAATGTGTGGAGAGTTTTGGAGAGAATTCAAATATGTAAAGTTTCTACTTTTAGTTTCCTGAATTGTTCAAGTGATGACAAAGCAGTTACAATATGGAAACCTGATAACGGCTAATTGATTAAATCATGTGTTCATAATACATGAAACTAGAGGAAAATGAGTTCAATTACCACGGGTTTCCTGTAAAGTCATTTCCTGGAAAGTCATATTCTATATGCAAACCAAATGAAATTCAAGATCCATTTTTTAAAATGAAAGTTTTTCGTAAAAGCTTGATGTTAAAACTCCAGCTAGTGCGTTTCCCAAACAGATAAGACTCGTGAGCTAACCCAGACACATCCGGCATACCCTCTAGTTTCTTTTCTTTCGCATTTCTTACTACGCATTGAATTGGTCATACTTTTTAACACGGACATAGTGTCAGGCGACTTGATACCTCTACATTGCTAGCCCTTCCCCTCCGCCCAGCTATTTGAATGGTGTCAAATATTTTGTACAGACATATAAAAACCCTCCCCAGCTTACTCCGTTTATACCCGGCATATCTTTGTTATGTTCTAACCCTCCTTTACCCGTCCTATCTTTGTTATGTTCTAACCCTCCTTTACCCGTCCTATCTTTGTTATGTTCTAACCCTCCTTTACCCGTCCTATCTTTGTTATGTTCTAACCCTCCTTTACAATTGGGCGAAGAGAGAGGGTTGACTATCACAGGGCGGCGAGAGAGAGGGTTGACTATCTCACCTGTCAGTTTTTTATATAGTTTAGTAAAGGCGTAGTCGAGTGCCAGGGTATCACTAGGGCTAGGTTGGGGTGTTTTGCTGGCGGATATAAATTGTGGTTTTATCAACATGGAATCCAGTAATTCTCGATAGTCGTCCAGTCCAACTCGCTGGGTTATCAAGTGCTGGAGGGTCGACCTGGGAGATATTAGAGGTGTGAGATACTGGATGATCGACCTGCAGCAGTGGTAGGAGTATACATATCAGCTGGGGGGGGGGGGGCAAGAGTTCACCAGGGGGATTGTTAGTATCAGCACAGGTAGAAACACTGGGGTAAGTGCCCGGACCCAAATATGGGTCTATCACACGTACTTGGTGTATTGGGGACAAGAGTTGTCATTATGTTTGAAGCACAGTCCCAGTAGGATCCCTCCTATAGCACCCTGTACATCACACGCTTCCTCTTGGGCATCTGAGCAGGGGAGATAATTAGTAATTATTTAATTAGTAATTAGTGATTAGTGAATTTGTATAATTGCTCGGTTGTCTAGCTGACAGCTCGATATAAGTCTCATAATTATATATTTCTGTTGTAATATGTAATATGGACAAATTGAGACTCACGATCAACAAAATTGTAATTTTACGGGAAATTTTGATCCTAAAATCCAACGAGTCTCAATTTGTCCATATTATTACAATAGAAACGTGATTAGTGAGCTTATAAATTATGTATGTTGACATGATTGAAGCATATTTGAGTTGATAAGATTGAATGGGTGATGTCGAGCGAATATATTATGCCGGTTCAACATTTTGATAAAGATAATAACGTTTTATGGAGGGGTAGAGATCATTATGAAAATATGATCATTGAGTCTCCTCCACCCTTCAATAGTATCACAATGTCCCCCATCACTACCACAATATTCAACATTTTCACACCTTTGTTGTTATATCATTTGACTTGCTGATGATAAAATAATAATGACCAGTTCATGTCTGATGACAATAATCATGACTTGTTCATGTCTGATGATATTAATTAAAGGTGCCATAATGGTAGGATCCTCTAGAACCCACATGCACATGATTTGGTTTTATCATGCTCCTGTGTAAGTGATACAAAGACAGTATGACGAATGCTCTGCCATCTCCATCTCCCTACCCCTCTCCCTACCCCTCTCCCACCTCTCCCTCTCTCCCTACCCCTCTCCCCCTCTCCCTCTACCTCTCCCATCTCCCTCTCCCTACCCCTCTCCCACCTCTCCCTCTCTCCCTCTCCCTACCCCTCTCCCACCTCTCCCTCTCTCCCTCTCCCTGCCATCTCTCTCTCCCCTCTCCCACCTCTCCCTCTCTCCCTCTCCCTACCCCTCTCCCTACCCCTCTCCCTTTCCCCTCTCCCTACCCCTCTCCTCCTCTCCCTCTACCTCTCCCATCTCCCTCTCCCTACCTCCCTGCCATCTCCCTCTCCCTACCCCTCTCCCATCTCCCTCTCCCTACCTCCCTGCCATCTCCCTCTCCCTACCTCCCTGCCATCTCCCTCTCCCTACCTCCCTGCCATCTCCCTCTCCCTACCTCCCTGCCATCTCCCCTCCCTACCTCCCTGCCATCTCCCCCTCCCTACCTCCCTGCCATCTCCCCCTCCCTACCTCCCTGCCATCTCCCCCTCCCTACCTCCCTGCCATCTCCCCCTCCCTACCTCCCTGCCATCTCCCCCTCCCTACCTCCCTGCCATCTCCCCCTCCCTACCTCCCTGCCATCTCCCCCTCCCTACCTCCCTGCCATCTCCCTCTCCCTACCTCCCTGCCATCTCCCTCTCCCTACCTCCCTGCCATCTCCCCCTCCCTACCTCCCTGCCATCTCCCTCTCCCTACCTCCCTGCCATCTCCCTCTCCCTACCTCCCTGCCATCTCCCTCTCCCTACCTCCCTGCCATCTCCCTCTCCCTACCTCCCTGCCATCTCCCCCTCCCTACCTCCCTGCCATCTCCCTCTCCCTACCTCCCTGCCATCTCCCCCTCCCTACCTCCCTCCCTACCCCTCTCCCCCTCTCCCTCTACCTCTCCCTCTACCTCTCCCATCTCCCTCTCCCTACCCCTCTCCCACCTCTCCCTCTCTCCCTCTCCCTGTCATCTCCCTCTCCCCTCTCCCTACCCCTCTCCCTCTCCCTCTCCCTTCCCCACGACCCCACTGGCCACTTATATAACTATTATTTATCGACCATTATATATGCATAGTGCACTCAATGTCGCAATGCGCATCATGCTCCCCTTATCCGTATTTCATCAGTGGCTTTGTTAACTTTGTGACTATGTGTGTGAACTAAAAGGATGAATACAAAAGCATTAATTATACCAGTCCATGTTTAGCATGTTGTTGTCATGTTTCATTGAAATTAGAGTCCTATAATTATATGATGAGTCTCTATACCTTCCTTCCTTCCCTCTCCTTTCTCTTGGACTAAGAGGCTAACTTGGTAAGAGGGGTATCTCAGTTAGCAGTGTGATACAATGTGTTTGGGAGACAATTATGTGGTCGGCAAATGACTGGGACCACTGGAGATCTTGTAACTATGGCAACATAGAGCGAGAGAGAGGAGTGGAGGAGAGATCATGTTTTACCTGTGATAACTTCCAGTCTTTGATTTAGTTAGATTGCTGTTGTTTTATACAACTCCTTTTCTCAACTTTTGTGTTAAAATTGTTCATTTTTCTCTGCTTGAATACTAATAATGTCTAAATAATACCTCTTATTTTGTAACTATGTATTCATTTTGTGTAGACTAAAAGAAATTAAACTAGACACAGCCTTGGTGACAGCTGAAGGGGAGTGAGATAGGGCTCGAACGAGAGAAAGATAGAATTTAAAAGGAACAAGGCGGATAGATATGACGAATAGGAGAACAATATATGCGTGTCTGTAATTTATACCAGCTGAATCAGGAACTGTGAAAAAGAGGAGATAAAACGTGAGAGAGAGAGAAAAAGAGAGAGAGAAAGAGAGAGAGAGAGAGAGAGAGAGAGAGAGAGAGATAGAGAGAGAGATAGAGAGAGATAAAGGCAGATATAATATAAGGGGATTCAAGTTGTCGACAGTAGGAAGACAGCCCTGAATATACTGAAATATAGTATAGATACCCAGAATATCAGAAACAATATGAGAGAATAGAAATTAGTGAAAAGTGAGATTGTAGTGAGTAAATATAAGAGAATGAGAGAGGGAGAGAGATAGAGAAAGGGAAAGAGAGCGAGTAAAAATACGACATCTTATAGTGCAGGAATGTCTCAACTTATATGAGAGCTTCACCAAGGGCGGGAGTTCGTCGCTTTTCAGAGATATATGCAGCTCATTAGTATATAACAGCTGCGTTTTCCCTTTTGCCCATTCATTCTCCGAGTTTCAAATTCACAAATCGAGTTTTACCCATTCACATTCATTTCCCAAGTTTCACATTCATGAACTGAGTTTCAATTTCTGCTACAGGGCCGCTGTTTGATGTTAATTCCCAATGCTTCATTTTAATTCCCCCTGTTTCATACGTTCACCACTCTCCCCGCTGCATATTCATATCTCTCTCAGTTCATTCCACCAGGAGACCTCTCCACGCCCCAGAGGGTTAGAACATGACAAGAGATTCGGCTTTATTATACAAAACTTACACAGGTCTACCGAAATTATTCTTACTTGGTTTAGACATTAGATCTCAAATTAGTATGCATGCTAGCTGGTATATTGTCCATAAAGACTGTCGCATATATCTTGACTTTCGCATCACAAAAAATAGTATAGAATTTGTAACAAAGCACCTATAGTCATTGTTTAGCCCAGAAGTCGAGGTAGTTTGGGCTTGCCTTGTTCGACCCTCCCCGGTTTGAACAAAACAATTGTGGGCTTGGTTCCACATGGTAGATTGAGTGACGATAGTGATTGTGTAATATTTTGAAATTAAAAACATGTGTACATTGTGCATTGTCGCTATCAAGTATCAGTGTCAGTAATTCCCACCAATGCTCGGTGCTCCCTCCCTCTCTCATTCTCCCTATATCCATCACTATCTATTTCTCTCTTTCTAGATTTCCATCTCACTGATCTCTCTATTATAATGGCCACAAAGGGCCAGCAGGGGGATTTGGGGTGGCCGGTGGGGGCACATACAGCACATACAGGTGCAAGTTTGCAGTGGAATGACGACATTAATTCTCCTCTCTTTCTCTATTTTCTCCGTCACGCTGATCCAATTCCCATTTCTTTTTGGAGTTATGGAAACTATTTCGAAGCTGAGACAGGCCGGGCACTGTTGATAGATGTCATTTCCAATGCCATTAGCGGGGCCAGGGTGTAAAGACTCGTTTCATGTTACTATTACCAGGGAGTTAGGGAGAGAGTGAGGGAGATAGAGAGAGAGAAAGAGAGAGAGAGAGATAGTACTCTCTCAACTATATTTTTAGTTGCTATGTAGTTGTTGCATGCTGTTCATTAGTCCCATCTTCCAAATTAATTGATCCAACAGTTCTGAAGCTCTTCTTTGTCAGGAAAACTAACATAATTTACACCACCTGCCTAACTTAGTTGTTTTGTGCCTGCACCTGAAAGCTCCCCTGTTGCTCTAATTAACATTTGTTATTCTTAGAAAGCTATTTAACGGTCCTGTACTGCTGAAAGAAACCTACTGATCTCGAGTATTTTTGTGTACTTTTCGTTTCTACGTTCTGTCATCGATTGAATTGAAAACTCTAAGATAAAGAGATAGATAGATAGAGAGAGAGATAGAAGAGAGAGAGAGAGAGAGAGAGAGAGAGAGAGAGAGAGAGAGAGAGAGAGAGAGAGAGAGAGAGAAATAGAGAGAGAGAGAATAGAGAGAGAGGAAATTCGAGAGTGGAGATGATAGAGATAGAGAGAAGTGGGATAGCTAGAGAGATTGAGAGAGAAGAAGAAGAGAGATATGCAGTAGGAATAGTAGAAGGATGCGACAGACGTGAGTGCCAGCGAAGATGCGAGAAGAGTTTGGCATCATTTGATCAAATAACACTGCACTACTTGATACCTGTATTTTCTGACGAGAGATAGAGAGATAGAGAGAAGTAGGGAGATAGACAACAAGAGAGATAGGGAGATAGAGAGAAGTAGGGAGATAGACAAGAGAGATAGGGAGATGAGGGGATTGGGAAAAATAGAGTGGATAATGGGTAGATGTGTACTTTTTCTCGAAGTTGTCTGATTTTGAACTCAAAATGTTGCGTCTTGTACAGGGTATGAATGCTACAGACCTCTTCTCTGAACTAAATAGTCTTGAACAGGTCAGAATAGTTGAAATAGTCAAAATAATTCATTTTCAAGTTAATTAAGTATCTTAAATTATTTTCTTAATTTATTACTGATTTAAGTGACGCTAATACATCTTAAATTCCCAATCAGATATCGATAGCGGTGTGGTACTGGGTGGTGCTAGTTCTATGTTTGGTTGGGAACTCATTTGTATTGGTCGCCTCAATTAAATATCGAGCTATCAAACTTGATCCCCTCTCATTATGGCTGGTGAGTAACATTATAATCTCCCAAGTTTTTAATAACTGTATTATTCGTGAATACAGTTTAAAATTTAGGAGCTACTTTCAATTTGTTATCTTACCCCTCAATAGGATTCAGTAAACTCTTACACTCTCGATTCGATGTATCTTTGTAAAACGCAATCTTACCATGAAAAACCTTGCAATGATTCCCTCCCCTTACTGAACAACTCCCCTCACTGATACAGATACAGAACCTGGCCGTGACTGATATTTGTCATGGAATATTTCACGTTCTACCTACTATCATCACAGCCACTGTGGGTTATAGGTAAAGTGAAGCCAGATTACTTCTCCTAATTAATTACAATTACACAATTACTTGAGTAGAAAACTTGACAATAACACCCTTTCTTTTCTTTCAGATGGGTTCTCGGGGAGTTTTTATGTTATGGGCTTTTTATTATTCGCTATGTTTTTATTGACTCTAACTCGTTCCTTATTAACGCTATGGTCATCAATAAACTGTACAGGTACGCTTTGTTCGAGTTTTTAATGGTTTAACTTGTCAACAACACTTAGCCGAACAAATATTATATATGCTGTGTATGACAATAAACTGACAAACTAAACATATATATTCCCATTTGCATTGTCAACCAAACTAGATGTTATAAGCTACCTCTTCAAAGAAGATCCGGTTGAGAAGCATTTAGTCAATCTAGTCTAACCCTTCAAGATTCACTGATAAGTATATTTGACTATAAACATCAACCTCAATCTCCCCCAGATGTTTATCCCCGCTGAGTCCCCACCCACAGAAAAGGATCAAGATAGCAGTATCTCTTACTGCATTTCTGGGAAGTAACATCTATACCATATCCACCATTGAAGCAACTCTTTCGTCCAAGGTAAATAATACTCAAACCAAATCAGTAGAGTTTCATCTTTAACCTAGTCTTGTAGAAAGTTCAAACTCTCGACTAAATTCTCTCATTCAACCTTTTCTTCAAAACAGTAAACACCCAAACCTCATTTTTGCATCAGTTCCCCTCTCTACTCTCTAGATAACTTACAAACCCCCCCCCCCCCACATATATCTAGGTGAACTATATTCCCTATTTGATTCCCCCTCCCCCTCCCCCAGGTGAATTATATCCCCTATTTGATTGGATGCGGGATAGCACCTAATGTGCCCCAGACACCTACTTCTCCTGATGTACCAGTAGATGGATACGTTACTACAGACATAATATTGACCATACTTGTCGTGGTAAGTGCATCTTTTCAATGAAAGTGTATTGTGCCAAAACCAGGATATATTCTTTGACCAGCTTTAGATCTCTCTCCTACACGAATTCTTATATCCTAATATCCTAATTCTTAGCCGAATTATTTTCCTTTGTCCTGGTATTATCTCAGGATTTCTAGAGTCTCTACTCCTTTATCAACCATCCCAAGATAAATATGCCTTCTCACTATGCAGGTTGTCCCGTCTATAACACTGGTGATTCTGAATGCTGCCCTGGTGATATTGGCACACTGTAAAGGTGCACGGGGAATCAAGAAGGCAAACCTAGTTATAATTGGTGAGCTAACAATACCATAAAACCAGTGACCACTGTAAGCAAGAATTTTACAGAGACCAGACGTCTGCAGACCCCACCTAAACCCCCTAAAAGAACTAAAAAACAGTTCCTAAAATGACACAAGGAGCTACAAACCACTTACAACTAAAAATCATCTAGGTTTGATAACATTTACCTTTGTATCCTGCAATATGCCCTATTTCTTTTGGATGCTACAATTCTATGATATAGCGGTGGTGATTAGTGATAGGCAGGACTTTATACACTACACGCGATTTGTTACGCTCATACTACAGGTGTGTAGTTATTAATTACTCTTATCAATTAACTAATAAATTCCCTAATTAATTTACTCATTTACTAGTTACATTAATTAATTTACTAGTTAAATTAATTAATTTATTAACTATTGTTACTTTCCCACAGGTTGCATGTTTTGTAAACCCCTATATCTACATGGCGAACAATAAGCGATTCAGGGAGTTTACTAAAGTCTACATTCAGCGCATAGTCAGGTTGGTAGAAAGCAAGTTATTATTTGCAATTCCTGTCTCTCGTTCAACGTTAGCCATTTTGTAATTTAAACCCCCACTCTCAGATTTTCCCACTACTACCCATGATATCCCAAACTTAAAACCTCCCCTCCCAGATCTGACAAAAGACCCCTGCTGGCGATGACAACTGGTAGCAGCAACCAAAGCTACACATCCCTACCCCGCCACCGTCACGCCTGCTACCAACGTCCCACATCTCTCCAAAACCTACGAACTCCCATCAGATCACCACAGAGTTTACGTTTAAATGGCATGATCCATAACCGGTGTGGAAGTTTGGATAGGTATAATAGACCGTCCCCGTTAGTTCCCAATGGTCATAGGTTATTGGAAAGGACTGATAGTAGACCGGTATTTAATAGAGTGCTGGAGAGGACTGATAGTAAACAGGTTATGAAACATAGATTGTTAGAAAGGTCTGAAACAGATCCGACTCCACTTGAGCAGGAGGATTTAATAAGGGAAGAATTATCATGATAGAGTTGTGAAATTGGAAAATGAGTGAATTATTTGTTCCCCTGTTTCCTTGCATTACATTTACCTTGTGAACATAACTGTGTGTAAAATCGTGAGATACAGTCGGGCCCCGATTTAGGGACACCCTCGGGGGAAAGGCTCTTGTCCACTAAATCGGGGTGTCCACTAAATCGGGGTCAAATAAGGTTAATTTCCTATATCGGGGGAAAAAAATCCTGTCCCTAAATCGGGGTGGCACTAAATCGGGGGCCCCTAAATCGGGGTCCGACTGTATTTGATTGTAAAAGTGTACCAATTACCACAGAAAATAGGTACCCTTTGCCCCCACAAGTAAACAACCAATCAGAACTCGTTATTTAGGTCAAGTGACTGGTTATCAGCCAATCAGGGACCAGTATTTCCTGATTCGGTCGGTTCCTGCTTATCACTAACACCTACCTTTATTTTCAATTAGTTCCAATAAGAGGGGAATGAACTTGGGAAGTTGTAAGAGGGCAGCTACTACTGAGGGAGACTCGTTGACCCATTGAGTTAGCAGCATTAGCAGTCCTAGCCGGGTTTGGGGATGCTTCTCCTAAGAGGGGGGAGGGGGTGTCAGTAGAGTTGCTCAGATATTTAAAAACAGATAAGAATAAATTATACATCCCTAAGAATTAAGATAATCGTGTAGGCGAGACCTGTATGCAAATTATAAAAGGTTAATTGATTTAGTTTCGAGAACAGAAATCTCACTACAGGACACAATCAGACTACTCACAGTATGTAGGATTGAGAAGGCGTGGTTGATGAGGAATATAGGGGCATCACCAGGTACCAGCTCCAACTGCACTAGCAGCAGATTCTCATGCTGAGGGGGGGGGTTAATGAGCCTAGCTAGACTCTGTTTCGCGGGCCCCATAATGTAAAGGAGGGTTAGAACATAACAAGGGTTACTATCATAGTTTTTGAGTGGAGAATTGAAGGAATGAAATTGAGAGAAGGAGAGTTACAATACAGCCTAAGAACAGGATCTACGCATATTGTATATATTGTAGTTTTACTGAGTGGTGCTGAGTTCAGTTTCTTTCAGAATTGCTAGTGATATAAGAGGATGAAAGTTCCCACTAGTGATATAAGAGGAAGAATGTTCCCTCTATAAGGGATGTGGTTGTCTTTACCTGGTCGCTGTTGTTTAGTAGACAATGAGCGAGTACCACGCAACACAACCAATGAGCAACTGGGTCAGTAGAGAATAATCCAGCACAGAGGAGTTGACCAGAAGTAACAGAGGTGTTAACACCTGGAAGGAAAAAATGTCACGATATTCATAGGGTCGATAAACCTTCTAGTACACCGTGACAAAGTAAAGATCGTCGGTATACAATGATCGGTAAGGGTATTATTCTAGTCAGTAGTCACCATGTAATTAATAATTAACTACATCAACATTACTCACTGTCTTGGTTAGGTAGAAGTGTCGTCACGATGCTAGCTTGTCCCTTAGGGTTCTTGAACAGGAAACATTGGACACAATACAGGGCTGATACCCTGGTGGAGAAGGTTTGTTTGTCGTTCACCATTAACATAAGGATTAGAACAATCGCCTCCCTGTCTGACATCTCCAGTTCGTCTGAAGGGGAAGATATCGGGTGTTAGGGAGACAGTATTGCATCAGGTCTACCTAGAATTTAAAAAATCATCTTCATCTTTGAATTATTGCTACCAGCAGTATCGTCGACACTGGAGCAAGGCTGAGTGAAAAAGTTAATGTTCTTACCCATGAACTGTTGAATAAGTTCATTTCCCCGTATGATATTTCCGATGGTGCACAGGAGACGAGCAAAGACCTCTCTTGGTATTGATGGAGATAGCAACATGTCCATTCTGAAGAAGGGTATTCGTGTTTACAGTAAGATATATACAAATCCCTAATAACCTCAGAGAGCTTGGTGTTATACAATACAGAATATCATCATAATCTTGCTTATGCGATTGATATCTAATTGCTCCACACATTACTCACAGTTTCATGAAAACACCCCGGGTGTATAGGACCTTCTGGGAGCTGGTTACACTTTGTGGGTTGTTCAGAGGATTCACCAGGATCTGATGGGGGGAGGAAAGGGGTTGGGACAGAAGATCGATCTTCTGGTTTCAGATGCAACAATAAATATTCTGAAATCGGTAAATTTTGGGCAAACTCTGGGTGCAATTCAATAGAGGAACTGTTTTGCAGTTTATTTTATTGCTCTTCTAATGTACCTGAACGGTATCCAACATTAGTAGAATATTATTTTGTTTCTGGACACTCCAAACTACCTCCTCCTCTTCCTCCCCTTCCTCTAATTCCCCCTCTATTGTCATGTCGAAAAACGGGGCTATCCTTTGGATGTTACTGAAGGGAATTGGGTGTTTATGGCGGAGAAAAGGTAGCACATTTCAATGCATTAGGTGACACCAGTTTGGAGATAGGTTGAATCCCCCAACGTCCCGAATAATTTTCCCGAATTGAGAGGATTTAAATAACTCACCTCCCACCTTCCACCTGCCCCAATATCCCCCTTCCCCCGAATTAACTCACCTTGTCTCACGGAAGAAATTCTGATTGCTTGCATTGTTTCTCAGTAAGTTTAACAGTAAATTGAGACAATCCTCAACAATAACTCCACCATCGCTATTTCCCTCCACAGTTAGGATGTGGAATATCCGCTCAAATGCGTTCTCAAATGCTACAATTTTCTGAAAAAAAGGGGGGGGGTTAGGTTACTAAATAAGTGACACGCCTTCAAAATAAGATAAATTCATATCCATCTCACTAACTTCGGATTGTTCATATTTCATATTTCTGAGTAGCTCTTCCCTCAAGACCAGGAAATGGAAGATGGGTGTTGCGCCACAGCCCGGCCCTGACCAGCACACTCCGCGCGCGAGATTGCCTTGAATTACCCCGCGCTTATGATCTTATGCCTGTGTTGTGGCGCCCTACATAAAGCACGCAATACTGCCACGCAATACAGTATTTTGCAGCTCTCTGGCGGGGAAGTGGGAAGTGGGAACTTAACCCAGGTTTAGTAATTCTTGGTGAAAAGATGCTCCAAACTTGTTTTTTTCAAACCCAAATTGCAGTCTAGCTTGGCAAGCTCCAAACACTTGTTTATGGGCCTCAAAATTTTGGAGTTCACTCGTAAAAGATGTGATGGTTTTTTGAGAAAACCACTATTTTCAAATTGATTCCCTATCTCAAAAGTCAAAAATGTATTAGCGTTCTACGATGTCGGAAACTATGGGGGAGAGCACACTTCGTTTGAAGTTGTTCTGATCTAACCCTTCTCTACAAAATTTCCCAGATCGCAACAAGAGAGAGAGCCGGGCAAGTTAAACGCAGTCACGGGCCACCACTTATCAAGATAATTGGTAATGAAATTCCCCCTCTGCGCTAGCTCACGGAGGGGTAATAATATCGCTTGTACGGCGGGAAAAAAATTCCTGTGTCCAAACTACAAAACAGAAAGTTCTAATTTTTTGAACATACCGAGGAAATTGTCTGAGCTACCATTACATACCAGAATTTTTCGATATTTTGGCCATTAACACTGTTTTTGTTTTTGGAAAACTATGAAGATGCTGGAATTTGGCTACAAAAACCTTCAGAAATGTGCAAAATGCCATTCCAAAGGTATTAGAGGTGGATTCATTGATAACTAAGCTATAGTCGAGTCAGAAAAAATTCCACAAGATTGGAATTTTATGCCCATATAAGGAGTTATGCGACACACCTCTGTTGTTAAACATGTGGTGTAATCACTACCGGTCGTTACTTTCTGTAGAATTCAGGTCCTGGTTACTATACAAACTAGTACCATACGTTTTAGATAGGTTTTAGACAAGTTTTCGATAACTTTTTATGAGAAGGTCCCGTAAATTTTCATTTTTAGGTAGGCGGTATTGTCACCCCTATATGCAATAATAGGGGTGACTTCGTAACCAATCAAGATAACGAGTTAAGATAAACGTTAACTGTTAAGACACGCATCCAAGGCTATCTATTCTCTACCACTAGTCCCGATAATTGTTAAGACACGCGTTTAAACTGTCCGTGCATACAAGCTCTCTAACTTGCGCTCATTATAATAGCCTAGCGACAGTTAAATTTTACAATTTATAGCCAATATAATGTTTTGTGTTCTGCGTTCTATTTTATTGTTTGCCCTGATCCCTTCGGCCAAAGGTGAGAGATATTTCAATAGTCTTCAGAGTTGAATATATTGACACTTTTTATTAGTCTGATCGAGAGGTGAAATGGGAAGTTTTCATTTGATCAACCGAACCCTCAAAATGAAATAAAATGCAGTTTGCTACAAGTTTTTATCCAGTTCCAATCTTTTTGTAGGTGGTTATTGCCCCAGTTCGCATCCCTACGCTTACTTGAATGGTGAATACTGCTGTGCCAATGACCAGGAGAAAAATGAATATGAGACTGGGTGCAATGGTGGGCCAATATCTTTAACTTCACAGTGCTGTCTTGATGAATTGTTCCTAGAGTGTCCAACAAAGCCCTGCTATTATTTAGAACTAGGTAAGTACATGAAATCATTTTGTTTAGATTTGAACTTTGTAATACTAACTAGTCATATATTTTCTTGTTATTGTTCTGACCCTCATTTTACGGTCGGGGCGCAGGAAACAGGGTCGAGTGAGGTTAGATTTGAACTTTGTAATGCTAACTATATATATATATAACTAGTATATAACTATATATATATAACTAGTATATATTTTCACACAGAATAATGAGTAGCACAACTGACTACAGTCGAACATGTTCATTGTTCAAACTTCAAGACAGCCTAAATGACCAAGACTCATCTTCCCATTATACATCATCATTATAAATCATCTCAAAAAACTAAGATATCTCAAACTTTAGCTATTGGCTATTGCAACACAGTGTGGGCAAAAGCCTGATTATAATCTGGCGGTCGGATATTATAAGATTCTGGCCATTTGTTATACCTGGATTGAGGGGTTGTTCTTCGTCAGTTTTATCATCAGCAACAAACCCTGGAAAGTGTTAACGGCTATAATTACCAGGTTGGATGTAACATGCAGAATATTTACAGCTTAATATGCGTCTCCCGTATAACCAATGTATTTCTCGTTGTTATAAGCAAACTGGGGCGTAAATTTTAAAATATTCATCCCAGGCCAGGCCCGAATTATTTGTATAAAAGTTCTATACCGAAACCAATAATGTAAACCTACATCATTTCGTATAATCTCCCTACTATCAGAGAGTAGATCCATTAGCCTGGAGATTGCCATGGGTGACACTAGGACTCTCTCCTGTAGATCTTTACTCTTGTTTTTCAGGAGCAGGATTATCAACTTCACAGTCGGCCATCGGACATGGAACTCGTACTCCTGGTGGATTGAGTGGGAGACTGAGGACTGAGGGGGCGAGAGCCTAGCCGAGAGACAGTGAGATGGGTGGTAGGGATTGAGTAGGAAAAAGAGGAATGAGGACTGAAGATGTGAGAGAGGGGGAGACAATAGAGAGAGACAGAGTGAGAGGAGACAGGGATAGAGAGAAAGAAAGAGAATAAATAGGGGAAACAGATAGGGCAATGTAGAATTCAAAACAGTGTGGCGGGAATTACGAACCTCTAACAATGTCAGTAGAACGGGAATGTTTTCCTCATTTTTCAAGAACATTTCAGTAAACTGGACACCCAGGTCCTCCCCGGACGGTACTTCACCTAAAATCATTGTACCTTAGTTTATTTGGTGACAGTTATCTGGAGCCTGAACAAAGTTTCTCGTTTAATTTTGTAAAATCATTGTACTGTATATATTGTTCTTGTTATGTTCTAACCGTCCGTGGGGCGCGCGAAACAGAGTCTAGCTGGGCAAATATTGTTCTCAGTTGGGGAGGGAGCTATGTGGGAGCTGGAGCTTGCACGAGACACGGAGTTTCATTCTTTTCTTATGAGAAAGATTAATTATGTAGTTAATTAATTACCCTTTGAGGACATGACATTAAGGAGTGTTTCCAGGACCATCTCTGTAATCTCACTATCAGAAGCATCCTCTCTGACCACATTCATCAACATCTCCATGGCGTGGGTGCCCACCTCAACTTGATATTTCTGAAAGACAAGTTTATTTAAATAAAAGGGAGATGGAGGAGGAGAGTGAGGGAGGCCGGAGGAAGGAGAGGGTGGAGAGAATGGTCTTATTTTAGAAGTAGAAAGGATTGTTAGTTAAGGGAGAAATTTACCTTTGAGAGAGATTTCAGAGCCCGAATTGCATCCCTCCTGTCATCCAGAAGTGTAGCTGTTTCAAGGCGGTCACACAACCGCTCAATCTGTGTGATGATATATTGTTAAATGTTAATCCTACTAACGAGTTTATCAAAGGCCAGGTTTGTTATGTTTTAACCCTCCCTTTACACCGTCTAGCCAGGCAAGGCCAGGTAAGAATGATGCTGAACTGATAACTGAAAAAAATGTATTACTTACCGTTTCGACCTCATTAGGAGCGTTTGCTTGCTCTGGGGAGGCGAGGAATCCCCGTAGAAATGACATTTCGTCTCGAAATAATACCCCTTCGAGGTTATGTCATAGTGCTCACCTACTAGAGGATTTTTTAGGTTCAAACTTCAAACCCTTCTTTTAATGTTTACAGAGCAGAACGAGAGAGGGTCGAGGCTCGAGCAAGGCAAATCGATTTTTCTCTCGTCCAGAGAGCTCAGAGCTGAGTGCCGAGTGGAAAGCTTACTGCTTATAAGCAAAATCTAACGTCTAGGAAAGTTTTTCTGTCTCTGGAACAGATTAGGGACCCCTATTAACATGCAGCCTGCAGTTCACAGCACTTTTCAAGAAAATTCAAAATTTAACGAAATCTGCTTGGAATGCGCTGCAGCCCCCTCATGCGCGCACCCCCGCAACGAGGGGACTGAAGGGAATGCCGCGCGCGCGTTTGGCCTGAGCTCAGGACGGGCCCGGCTGGGTCGAAGATAACTTTGCGAGCGAAAAAACGGCGGTGCTTATAACTTTGGCCCCTGAAGTCCGTTTGACTTGATTCTTTCACTAGCTGTTAGATCTGACAATTATCTACCTTGCTGTTTTTGAGAGAAGTAAATTGGACTTCAGGAAGCTGAGCAATAGCCGTTCAAAGATTGGTTGTTTTCAAAAAGTGACGTCACAGATCCCTGCAGGGACACTTTGTTTCAAATTTGAATTAAAATCTCGAATTTTTTTATTTTACCGCACTCGATTTTGCGGAGTTTGGTTCATATCTCCTGTTCCTGATAAGATAGAGACCTGAAACCGGTTGCATTTGAAAGCTGTTATCTTCCTCTTTCCAACGCTACCAAAACGATTTTTGTACCTTAACTGGAACCGGAGATATGATTGATTATGTATTCCCCCCCTAGCGCGGTATTCCCTCCAGGCCCCTTATATTATATTATAAGGGGCCTGCAACGTATGCCAAGAAATCTGCAAAAATTTTCGAAATCAAAATCAAAAGGCCATTTTTTTTACAAAGTAAAATTCATACTGCGCGGCTTATTTAAATATTTGACAGCGCTTTTATGCATTTTATTCGCGCGTTCCATTTGACGCGTAATTTTGCGATGTAAAGATGAGCAAACGACGCGACATGTCAAATAAAATTCACGCTCCAGTGCAGTGTTCCAAAATTTGAATTTTGAGACCGGTGTACAGATTACAACTGCTGGTGCCAGACACCTCGGTGCAGCAATCGGATCGACTGAATTCAAGACAACATTTGTTACGAACAAAGTTTCCGAATGGGTGAGCTGCCTTGAAAACCTGGTTACTGTTGCGAAAACTCACCCCCACCTTGCATATTCGAACTATGTCCGCAGTTTGAAAATGAAGTGGTCGTACCTGCAGCGAACACTACCTGATATAGGGCACTTGTTCCAACCTATGGAAGACATCCTGAGGCACAAGCTGATACCCTTATTTGTGGGAAAGCATATCTCGGACATTGAGAGGAGGATCCTAGCACTCCCCGTCAAGATGGGAGGTATGGCATTGGAAAATCCGGTACAAACGGCTAATCAAGAATACAATAATTCCCGTTTTGCTACCGGACCACTAGCGTCTCTTATCCTGGCGGAAGAGGACTGTCCAAATAACATCATGGATGCCGAGATGAAAAGCGGAAAGTTGAAGAAGAAGTGCGCCGACGCCACTGATGAGAGGCATGCAACGGAACGTGCAGATATCTTTGCAGTACTTGATATGAAGACACAGCGTGCGATGGAGCTGTGCTCCGAACCCGGTGCTTCTAGTTGGCTAACTGCTCGACCGCTGCAGAAACTGGGCCATGAGCTCAACCAGGTTGAGTTTGTCGATGCCATTCGGCTCAGATACGGCTTCCACTTCCCGGACCTGATAGGGAAATGCGGCTGTGGGGCAAAAAACACCAGTGACCACGCCTTGATCTGCAAGGTTGGAGGCTTTGATATGTGGAGACATGACCACCTTCGGGATACCTTAGCCGATATCCTTCGGTATGCGGGATTTAAACCCGTTAACACTGAACAGCCAATGTTGCCCTGTGACGGATTCAACCTGCCAATCAGTGCAAATATCAAAGCTGAAGCACGAATGGACATAGTCTGTCGTGGCTTATGGTCTGACATGCAGACCAGTTTCATGGATGTACGGGTTTTCCATCCTAATGCCCCATCCTACCTGAAGATGCCCATCACGAACCTGTATAAACAGCACCAAAATCAGAAGAAACTTGCCTATATGCGAAGGGTGCAAGAAGTGGAGCAGGGTTCCTTCACGCCCCTCGTATTCTCCACGTCGGGAGGTTTTGCCGGAGAAGTAGGGAAGGTTTTGGAGCGAGCGGCCAGGAAGATCTGTGACAGGCACAAGGAGAGTTACGCTGAAACCATGTCCTTCATCCGAGAAAAGACACGATTCAGTTTGTTAAGATCAACTCTTGTTGCGCTTCGGGGAACCAAGAGAAGGGTTGTCCCAGTCAGTGTGGAAGATGTAGACTTTCGAGACAAGTGAGCAGAGAGAGGGAGTATGAGAGTATGACGGTGTGTGGGTAATTTATTATAATTTATTGTTTTCTTTTCTGCAGAACTCAGCTCCGAAGTTTTAAAAAAAAAAAAAAATTCCTCAAATCGTCAAAAAATTAGTAACTCGGGCTGCGGTCCTCTGTATGCAGCGTCGTTCAAGTCAGTGAGTAGTTACGGCATCAATTTAAGTCATTAAATCATATGTTTTTCGGAACCTGTATAACACCCAGCTTGGAGGGTCAACTGAAAGTGAGAAACGTCAGAAGACAGAAAAGCCACTTGCTGGACACCGCCTTGACCCAAAACAATAGACACATGAATATCGCATGTCAGTGTGGCTGTACTGCCACTGTCAAGGAAAGACATACGCTGCACTTCTACCCGTGTAAAAGTAAGAAACCACAAGGCACAACATCAGGAAAGTAGAAATGTCAGGCCTCAGGGTCATCAGCGTCCGGCTGCATCCACATTTCTTTCTCCTTCTTCTTTTTTTCCCTCTTCGTCAGTGGTGATATATGGCCAATGTTTTGTTTAAAATCTGCAACACCTCACACCTGTCGCATTTGTTATTTAACAAAATAAATCGGTGAAAAACTATTATATTAACATACCACATACCCTAAAGTCGGATTTTTTGAAACTGTCACCCCCTTTGGGGGGGTATCAACCATTTTTGTGTACGGATGTACGGAAAAAGCAGGCAATATTTTTTTGTACGGTCCGTACAAAAAATACAAAAAAATACAAAAAAATACAAAAAAATATAAAAAAGTTTACTGCTGTCGGGAACTTCTTTGGTGCCTTCTACAGGTCTCTAGAGGCGCTCGAGGTCCTTCTATTGGCCTTTAAATTTAGTTTATTTTACCATTCCCCGTCCCCACGACTCCTAACTAGAACAAGTCTTACTAACCCGGTGTCCCAGCATATTTTTTTGGCCGAGAATGGCCAAAATTTATCCCCATTTTGGCCGATTTTTTCCCGTGGTCTAAGTTAGTTTGATAATAGTTCAAGATAGTGGAACTTTAATTTAATAGTCTAAAAAACTTTTCTTTTTTTTTTCTTTTTTGGGGGTGGCGGCCAACATCGGCCTGAATATACAAGGTGGGCCACGGATTGTTGGTAAGGGTTAGCGAGTTGTCCCGTCAAAACGGTGATAGTTGCGAAATGAGTTGATTTTTTATTGAAAAGATTCAAACCGAAGACAAACTCAACTAAACGAACAATTTCGATCATAAATCAACTCATTTTGTTGAATTAATCATCATTTTAGGGGTGCTATGGGATCCCATAACATTGTTTCACGATATCAATCACAGAAAACCCAAGTCACATGCTTCAACTTGAGAAAATCGCTTAATTATGGCCCAAATAAGGTGTCAGATATCATCATGATCACATGGACACCCAAAAACTAGCCCGGAAACACGCTACTACACCTCTCTGGCATTGCAGAGCATAGGCCAAACAAAACCCAAAACTTTTCATGACTTTAGGGATGTTAGTTCCTGCATGAGTGGAATGAACTACCAAAAATGAAAAATGAACTTTGAGTTTTGACCTTGATTTTTCTTGTGAGCAAAGATCTTTGTTTATCCAATGTTCACCCAAATTTTGAAAAAGATTGAACAAAAGGGAGCCGTGATACAGCTCATTGAAAGTCGCAGGAAGAGCCAAAATCATGCATGAGCATTTTCTCAACTGCAACGTGACCTGGTGCTTCAATTTCATTTTTATGGTGTTCGTTGGAAAGATAAATTCAAGCCAAAGAAAAATAGCACCATGATGGAAAATTAGGATGCTCACATCATAAATGAACGAGAAATGAATGAAGGAATGAAAAATGAATTTTCGAATTTTTGACAAAAAATTATGGAAAAAGTTACCAAGAAATTGATCCAGAGTGCTCCCATGATTTTTATTCTCGCAACTATCACCGTTTTGACGGGACAACTCGCTAACCCTTACCAACAATCCGTGGCCCACCTTGTAAATAGTGTAGACACTTAACAATAGTCTAAAAAACGGTCGAGTTTTTGAAATTAATTGATTTACACTTAGTGCTATACCAAGTGTTGGTATTTAAAAAGTTTTGAAAAAAATGGTCCAGGCGAGTTTCGAACCCGGGACCTTCTGCATGTCAAGTATATGCAATAACCACTACACCATGGGGGAACTGAATAGACTGCGATTTGAGAGTATATAATGTAGCGCGCGCACAACTGGCCGGGGGAGAGAGGCCGATTCGGCTTTTTCAGTTTTTCGGCCTGCTTATGCCTCCTTTTTCCAGGCATGAGGGGGAATAAGTAGGCATATTCGGCCGAAAAATGAAATTTCATCAGAAAATAAAGCTTGGGCACTATCCCGACATATTTTGCTGTTACCCAACTAGGATTTGGAGCAAGTTCAGGTCTAGAATAACTTAATCATGGTAATGTTCGCATGGAAAAAGCATGGGATTATGAGTACTACGAAACTAGAGGGCTATACAGGCCAGTATAAGGACCCCGCAAACCTCTAGAGACTTATAGGGGGCCCTAAAGAAGTTCCCTTCAGCAGTATATTTTTTTGTATTTTTTTGTATTTTTTGTACGGAAAAAGCAGGGAATTTTGGTTATTTTTTTGTACGGACCGTACAAAAAAATACAAAAAAATACAAAAAAATAGGTTGGTACCCCCCCCCCTTTTCGTGTGCGGAATGTTTTTGTGCGTCACATCACATGTTAACGTGTGGTGTGTGCGTCAAAATTGATAAATTTCACATGCACGGTCATTTTGGGGTGACAACTTCAAAAAATCCGACTTTATGTGTGATTTGTCACAATTTATTAATTCTTACCTGTCTAGTTGGAGTTCTCGTGTCAACTTGTGACGATTTTTCACGCTC
>CM035361.1:1833523-1856023 GCA_020137815.1 Hormiphora californensis | reverse complement strand
ACCCTCTCCAATCCCACTATAATTCAGTCGAGCTTTATCTTTCTCCTACACACTCAAACATTTGGTTATATCTGATTTTCAAATAAAAAAGTAATATTGATTATCCACAGGTTGTTCTCTCAATTGGAGTTAGTGTAGTGGTGACTCTGTTTTGTAGTGCTGGACTTGGCTTCATCATCTGGAGATGCTGCAGAAAACAAGGTAATTGTCAGATTCCCCCTCCTACAATTATAGTCCCCTCCCAACTTGTTAAGTCAACAACTCCCGACAATTTAATTTGAATTTTGTCCCATATTCCATAACTTGGCTTGTAAACGACCTCCTTTAATCTTTACTTTTGTATTTGTACTAGTTTAACCCTCCGTTACAAAAAATTCGCTGGGCGTGGTATGAGAGGGTACAGTAGACAAGTTATGAAGAATCAAACCTCATGCATGATTTGATTGTTTTCCGAGGAAGGAAACTCAAATGAAATATTATATTCAAAAGTTGCAGAGTTTCTCAATAAATCAGACATATAATATAGGCATGCTTTCCTTCATATATTGCATGTAGCGCAGAAACAGTGCCAGACGATTCAAGTAAAAATATATTACAGTCGGACCTCAATTTACCGGGATGCTTGGAGGGACTTTATCTTGTAAATATATTTAGTTGATCGATCTGGTAAATAAGATTCTGATCGATATATCCCTGTCTATCAGTTTATCAGTTTATCCCTGTCTGATTACCTCCTAAGATGTATCAGCTATATGATCAGCTATATCAGCTTGACAACTTATGTTATCAGAAGAAGCAGAACTCAGAAGACAATTTGTCAACCCTAATCACTGATTAGGGCCGAATGTTGATATTTCAATCAGTCAATATTGACATATTCTCATCGATCAAGTTTGCAGGGTGTAGCTTATCAATATTATGATCAAATTATTGGCAATTTTACAATCCTAACTACAATATAATATTAATTCCTGTTTTGGTATTGTCCTTGACAGCATCAGGGAGGAGGCACCATGGATGCCAAGTTTTCCAATTAGTGCCCCACCTAATTAATCGTCTGAGAGCCGGGAGAGAAAATGACATGATATTTCCATAAATGGTCGTGTAGTATAAATATCGGCGATGCTTCCATTATAAGAGCAGAACAGCTGTCACTGGAGTGTCACCGGAGACACGTCACATTATAATCAAATTCACCTCAAACAAGAATTATCGTATCCTATTTTCTTTTTTTCTTCTCTCCCTCTTTATTACATATGAATCTCGAGTATATCCTCTCTCTCAGTCTCTCCTCTTCACTTCGTCGCCCTAAACAGGTAGCTTCCTCCTACACTACTGTTTGTTTAGTGTTTACCCTGTCTCTACCCTGTTGTACTACTCTTTTATATTGTAACCTTGGGAGAAGCGACCATGTTTCTCCTCCTCCTTCTTCTGTCCCACGTGATGACCATATATGGTCAAGAGGATCACGTGATCCCTAAAAACCTCCCATCCTCCTGGGACTACAGGAACCACGGCCCGGTGCACCCCTCAATCCACCAGGCTGGGTGTCCCTCCTGCAGCTGGGTGTCAGGCACCATCGTCCTAGAAGCTCGTATGGCACGTGTCTCTGAAGTGTACCGGCCCTACTCCATCCAGGGACTGATGAACTGTCTTGAGAGGGTTTGTATCGGGGGTACCACGTACACAGCATGGGCTCATGTCCGGAGGAACATGTACATGGCACACAGGGATCACCAGCCATACGTGAAGAAGGAGTGTGGGGGCGTGTGTCTTTGTGGGTCTGTAAATGACACCCATCCTAACATGATGGAGGACCAATTTGCATTTGTGGGACCGAGTGTCATACCAAAAACTTTTGAAGAGAAGTTGGAGGCTCTTCTAGAGGGCCCGTTAGCCGCTACTATCTACAGGGGAAGACACGCAGTAACGATCCTGGGGTGGACAGAGAACAGAGCGTGGATCTCTCAGGAGAGTCTGGGGCCGAAGTTTGGAAATTTTAAAGATGGAACTGAGCGGATTCGGTTTAATTCTACAAATGGACTAGCGATTGCAAAGAATGGAAGATATCCGGCTATCTTCTACGATTATAACCGGGCTAACGCTTTCTTCAAAACGGAAAGTTCCAAGGTTAGAACCATCTCGGGAGATGGAGGAGAGATTTCGGTGGGCTTGGCAAAGAACCGATGTGCCCGGATGGGTGTCAAATGTCGTGGGGTTATCACTGAGGGAAACACCACGAAACTTGTGGAAGAGTTTGCTGCCTCTCAGTTGAGTGATGACCAGCGAATGAGGCGATATGATGATGAGAGTGGAACGGATGAACCTGTTTCAACAGAGCCTGATGATTCTGATAGAGATGAAAAGGCCGAGGAAACTGTGATTCGAAATCCTTTTTCTTCTGAGGTTTATTCGTTTCAGCGAAAGACTCAGTTGGTATTTTACCTTAAACATGATCACTCCGGACGATGGATTGGAATTAAATTCAGGAAAGGAATTCCTTTTAACACAAAAACGGTTCGTGACAAAATAAATGCGTCACCCTTTTTCTTTAGCGAGGGTCGGTTTATATCCTATCACTATCCTGACTACCAACTTTACCATAACCTCCTTGTCCCACTATCACATACCACCACGGGTGAAGAAGTATGGGAGTTGAAGGAGTGCAATCTCCACAGTCCTCACTCTGGGAAATCCTGGGTTGAAACAGTCTCAAAACCTCGTGGTATTCTCTCTTCGGCGCCCACAAATACCTCCGACCACAGGCAAATGTTCGATATTAAGTTGAACGGAGCTTGGAAGTTATACAAATCGGGATCGGATAATTTGCAGCCAGTTGCCTATGACAACCGGCACTCTCGGTTCATCATCACGGAGATATCAAACACCCGCTACTTGGAAGGTATTCTACGGTGGAATGCTCGGCAATTGGTGTTTGTGACAACCGGTCAGGTGATTGATTCGGAGTTCGGGTTGAGTGAGAATTTGTTTAGTTTTGGAGTCAAGGAGATGGAGATGGTGCCACGATCTTGTTTGTTGAAGGGCCCCACTAGGTGGTTGGGCACCAAGGCTTATCTGAATAAGATGGTTGTGAAGAAACGGGAGGGGACGGAGCGATGGACTTTTGAGTATGGAGAACTTTAAGTAGATACGTTCTTTTTTCATTTGATGAATCATATCATAGATTTATATCATAGTTGTTTGAAAGGAGTTGATCGAAAGGGACTTTAGTGAAACTTTATTATTCAGTGAAACCACCTTATATTATTTGTCTTATGATAAACAATCTCATGGAATAAATTCCTCGCTATTTCTCCTGATCGGTTTTCGTGTTTTTCACTCTCATGAGCCAGCAGTTTTGTCACTTCACAAGAAATACACTACAACCAACCTCTTCCGGGCCACTCCGAGGCCCAAGGGTCCGAAATATACTCTGACTTGAAAAAGTATGCAAATCCTTGTCGAGTTCATTCATTTGGTTTAGAAGATCCCAACTGTATTTATTTTTAGATTCGTCGATTATTTTACCAGAGACTAGAAATAGATCCTACCCGGCCACCCACTGAATTTTCTTTTAGCCCTTTTTAACTGCTGGAGTAAACAATTCTTTTTGTACAAATAGATTGGAGTAGCATGATTTGTTTTCTCGAAAAACAGTTTCTTTCCCAGAAAGTATTTTTCTGAATTGTACGCTACCATAGAAAAAACCCATTAGTTCAGCCTTGAAAATTGGCAAATTGATGATATTTTCAAGCGAAATTTTATGAAAATTATACTACCCCCCCCCCCCCAACAAACCCTCACTAGGAACCTCCCACTATAACAGCTATATATCCACATCAAAAATTTGATTCTCTAATATCAACCTTCTGAATCTGTTTTCCTAATACTCCATATTGTATTTTCAGATAAAGCAAAGGAATACCAGTTCGATGTTGAACCCAACCTGGTGCTGGCAAACAAGACGGCTGCAGAAATGCAGTGTCCCAAATGTGGACACTCCTTTAGACCGGAAGGTGAGTTGCACTGTCACGTGATGCCCATATATGGTGTTTGTTATGTCCATATATGGTGTTTGTTATCCAATTGATACTCCTGCATCCTATAAAATAGAGCTAGGTTAACTGGAAGATTTGTTTCAGAAGGGAATACTAAGATGATTTTAATGTCTTTATTGTGTTTGTCCGTTATCGTGCATGTAATGTCCACAATTTTACACAGTATCACAATTCACAGTGAGTGTATCTAGATATTAGGAACCAACCGAAACAAGTAAACAACCAATCAGAACTCGTTATTTAGGTCACGTGACTGGTTATCAGCCAATCAGGGACCAGTATTTCCTGATTCGATCGATATTATCGATTAGGTTGAATGGTTTACGTTGATGGCTTTTGTGTATCAATGTCACGTCTATCTTAAGAGTCTGGACATGTGGCATTCAACTGCTCAGACAAAGAAGAATCTGAAAGCTTTAAAAGAGGAAAGAAATAGGAGAATATAGGAGAAATCGGAGGATGAGAGTGGAAGAGTGGAGGACGGGATTGTGAAGTTGGGGGAGCCAGGTGGCGAATGAGCTAGACAGACTAACCGTCTTTTATAGAATGCAATTGCATAACATATTATGTGATATATATGTTCTCTATCACTATATCTCTCTTTCTCTCTCTCTCTCTCTCTCTCTCTCTCTCTCTCTCTCTCTCTCTCTCTCTCTCTCTCTCTCTCCCTCTCTCTCTCTCTCCCTCTCTCTCTTTGTCTATCTGTCTCCCACGGTGCATTCAATCAGTTTTACTGCGTATGATTGCAGTTAGCATAGCACACAACATATATAGTGCTCGACCTCCCACCTACGAGGCTCTATAGTCTCTATAGTTCTCTCCACGGAATATATCGGCATTCTTTATCATGAATCATGACACTGGTGGAACTACTGCACTCAAAAGTGCGATCAGAGCGGTTGATCGGTGCCGCCAGTCAGTTTATAATAGATGCAGTTATATAGTATGTATCGGGGAATACGATACTACTAGTAGGATATGAGATATGACTCAATGTGGCGCGGGGAACGATAAACTATATCAACTCCATTTTTCTTCTTCGTCTCTCCATAGACCACCCTCACTCTGTTTTAGTACACTCAAAGAGCCGTGTTGTGTGGCTGCATGGTCCCTGTCATGATAGTGGTCCCTGTTTCTACCCGGCCTAGCTAAAATCCGCTCGATGTGCGATTATTTTGCACGTTCCGAATTAATCTCACTATAATATTCTTCACAGGTACGGCAGTTAGCCGGAGTTCAACGCAGGATGGGTAAGTAAACCCTTAAATTAAAATCAAAGTAGTTATATGTTATTGATAGTTAAATGGTTGAGGAAATTTGGCCTAATCTCCTCAACCATTTAGATATATTGTTATTGGCCTTATTTCCCATCTAAGAAATGGTAAAAGAACTCAGGAATTAAAAGAATAATTTTCACTTCTTACACATTATAGAGTCTAGATGTATAATGTACTTGACTTTTGAGCTAGAATGACTTTTGAGCTAGAATGAGATTAAAAGATTTCAATAGAGAAAGAAAGAGTGAACAAGATTAGACATAGAAGATATTTTCAGCAGCTGAGTCTGAGGGAGAGAGAATGAGAGAGAGAGAGAGAGAGAGAGAGAGAGAGAGAGAGAGAGAGAGAGAGAGAGAGAGAGAGAGAGAGAGAGAGAGAGAGAGAGAGAGAGAGAGAGAGAGAGAGAGAGAGAGAGAGAGAGAAGAGAGAGAGAGAGAAGAGAGAGAGAGAGAGAGAGAGAGATTATATATAGAGAGAAAGAGATAGAGAGAGTGTGGTTTGTACGAAGGTACAATTAGCAATCCGAAGTGCACTACTCAATTACTTACACTGCGTGGTCGTATTATATATAGCAGGGTCCAGGGGTATATACGAGGAGCATGTGGTGGTGGGTGTGTCCGAGAACAATCAGGTACGAGAAGCTATAAGCTATATAGCTTCTACACACAGAACTAGACACAGAGAAGCGTGTGTAGGATTCTTTCGGTCAGGTCTGAGGTCATCCTCCAGACGCAGCAGTCACAAACAAGCATACATATGAGAGATGGATTATATAGCTGATATATAGTGTCTATCCATAATTTCAAGAATCCTTGTAACTGTTTTAAATCACTTACCGGTGAATATATATGTTCATACGAACTTCACATTTATTGTTATGGTTATTGGAAAGTGAATTGGAATTGAAAATAAAGAGACAAAAGAGAAAGATGAAAGGGGGAATGTTACATGACCTAATCTGAGCTATTCCACATCATGCAGGGTGTTAAAACACAGCTCCTCACACAATATACACGTGTATTGGTTTGTCGGTCCGTTTCTTCTGTATAAATCTCGAGCAGAATTCATTTTAACCGCTGTTAAGATTTTAACCGCTGTAAACGAGTGGGGCGGTAACGTTTTCTTTGGAAAACTTTCACTCTGAATTAACGATGCTGGTATGCAGTTCGTAGAACAATTTAAGGGCACAGGGGGGATGGGATCGAGGGGGCTAAAACGACCCCCTGACCTGGCCTTGAACAGTATATATTGGAATAAATACAACTACTACTATAGTGCAACTGGTCCACCCATGAGCACCAAAGCAGCTAATTTATGTTTCCACGAGGTGCGATATATGCGGTTATAAATCCAAGAAGTATTCCCATAATATATACTTCAAGATTTAGTTATAAATATTAAATATTATATGTTGTAGTTAGCATCAATTTATATAACTGTCTAACCAGCTCATATATATATATTAGCATATATTTATCTATATTTATATATCATACATTTCAGATTGGCCCCACCCGATATTGCAGTGACACACAAACAACTCCGACCCCTGAGAAGTGTAAGTAGTAAAGTTTTTATTCTAATTAGTGTAAATTGTAAATCATAGGAAAACAAATGAAGTAAATGAGCATTTATGTTTGTTTGTTAGGGACGTTTCAGTCTTTACTGATTTTAATATTAAATAAGTGATTTGGTTAAATGAGAGAAAATGTGAGAGCGTTTCATTTGGTAAAGAGAGAAGATGGAGATTTCGCCAAGTGGGGAAGGTAGTTCTCGAATTCTCGATGCAGTTCTGCTCGGAGAAATGTTGCAGGTATTCATTGAGATGTCGACATCTATGACATATTATGCGTTATCGCACTTAAAACTCGGTTAAATAATCGAAGTGGTGAGCATTTGGCAGGTCGGTAGAACTTCGACAGAATTTAGGGTAGGTCAATTTAGGGTAGGTCTGAATTTAGGGTAGGTCTGAATTTAGGGTAGGTCTGAATTTAGGGTAGGTCTGAATTTAGGGTAGGTCTGAATTTAGGGTAGGTCTGAATTTAGAGTAGGTCTGAATTTAGGGTAGGTCTGAATTTAGGGTAGGTCCGTAATGTATCGTTTATCAAAGCATTGCAATTCGACATTAGGTTCTGATTAGGTCGCTGAACCGCGTCCCGTATCTCGTATCTCTTCGATCTTAGTCACCGATTAGGTCGCTGAACCACGTCCCGTATCTCGTGTCAACTCATTGAAATTCGAGGTTAGACACAAATTAGGTCGCTGAACCACGTCCCGTATCTCGTGTCAACTCATTGAAATTCGAGGTTAGACACAGATTAGGTCACTGAACCACGTCCCGTATCTTGTATCAAATCATTACAATTCGAGGTTAGACAAAAATTAGATGGCAAACGAATTTTTTTCTTAAACAGGTTTCAACTCAGGATGGAACTCTTAATAAAGTCTACGTGCATAAACTAATCAGTGAACAGTCAAACAGTCCTAATTTCATTTGATGCGATACGGAACACAGTCTACCGACCTAACTCAGTTCACCTACTTTAAGTAGTAGGGTAGCGACTGGCTATTTGAAATGGCGGCTAATTTGAAACACCCCCTCTACAGGCCAGCAGTTGCACCAGAAAAAAATCCAAATCTGGTGCACCTGCTGGCCTGTAGAGGGGGTGTTTCAAATTAGCCGCCATTTCAAATAGCCAGTCGCTACTCTACTTAGTGTCGGTGACTCGAATTTCAATGAGTTGATACGAGATACGGGACGTGTTTTAGGGACCTAATTTGAGTCTAACCTCGAATTTCAATGAGTTGACACGAGATACGGGACGTGGTTCAGCGACCTAATCGGTGACTAAGATCGAAGAGATACGAGATACGGGACGCGGTTCAGCGACCTAATCAGAACCTAATGTCGAATTGCAATGCTTTGATAAACGATACATTACGGACCTACCCTAAATTCAGACCTACCCTAAATTGACCTACCCTAAATTCAGACCTACCCTAAATTCAGACCTACCCTAAATTGACCTACCCTAAATTCAGACCTACCCTAAATTCAGACCTACCCTAAATTCAGACCTACCCTAAATTGACCTACCCTAAATTCTGTCGAAGTTCTACCGACCTGCCGAGCATTTAAAGTTAAATAGTCATTAGTCGAAATGGAGGACATATGAAAGGATGTCGGTGAAAATGATATCCTGTTTGTGATCCTTTTTTCTTCTTTTTTTTCTCGCGACCTCTCCACGTCCTTAGTGTCACCGAAGGCTATTATATGTTAGGGCCCTTTGTGAAACTTCGAAACTCCCAATGCCCCCATACCAGTGCAGTACCTTCTCGGCCCGGCGCTGGTCATCCTGGTCACACCTGGATTCTGGCATCCAGGCGTGACCAACAAAGTGACTACCCAACTTAGGCAAACAAAGTTTGGTCCGGCGTCTGGTACAACGGCACATCCTATACATCGCTTGGCTAGCAGGGGGAACTTAAACAGGGCCGTCTTGACCTTTCATTTGAGCCTAGGGTGTAATCCTTTATAAATAGCCTCTGAAATTTTGTGATGTTAGTGGTAAATATAGTGGTAGAATGTATGAAAAATCTGTACGTTCCAGAGTTTTTCGTTTCTGTTTTACACTACATACTTAGCACTACATATGGTTCGCTATGTTGCTATTTCTCTCCCTCTTGATCCTTGGAAGGGATAACCGTGTCGGCGTGTCACCCAGCTCAGTCTCGCTATCCCACTTTCACTCATACACACACTCTATCTCTCTCTCTCTCTCTCTCTCTCTCTCCCTCTCTCTCTCTCTCTCTCTCTCTCTCTCTCTCTCTCTCTCTCTCTTTCTCTCTCTCTCCCTCTCTCTCTCTCTCTCTCTCTCTCTCTCTCTCTCTCTCTCTCTCTCTCTCTCTCTCTCTCTCTCTCTCTCTCTCTCTCTCTCTCCCTATAATAGTCCTCTTAAGCCCCCCCCTTTAATAGTCTAGACTACACTATTACGGAATAAAGAATAGTGCAAATCCTGACTGAGCAAGGGGGTCTCTAATCCCTGAGACCTACTTTGCTATAACTAATAGCCAGCCCGCCTGACTCCATCTGTCCGAATAAGGGGTAACAAGTTAGAGAATTTCAACTTCTCTTGCCCAGATTATTAATAAATTAGGGTTCAAGTAAGCCAAGGGAGACCTTATTCCTTACTTATAACCACATTCCTTAGTAACCATGTTCCCTAGTAACCACACTCCCTAGTTATATGTAGGACTAGGAGTACGAAGGTAGGGTAGGCGGACTCTAGTGCTAACGGACTCTATATCTAAACCCAAGGAGGACTCTATATTTAACCCTAACCTTTACACTAACCCCTAAAATCGAACCCAAATAACGGCCCTAACACTTCTAAATGAGTATAGAGGCACGCTTTTCGTGATTTTAGCACTAGAGTCCACTTACCCGAAGGTAGATGTATGTATTTGAGCATTCGAACAACAAATGTGACGACAAACGCAAGCCAGAATTTTGGTCAAATATTTCTCATGTGCTATTTAGTCCGTATTAGGTCCCGCCCTAACTAACCACTGCTAACAGTGATCCAAACTCCCAATATGTTTCTTCATACAGAGCGAATGTATTAATATTATTATGTTCACCCGCAGCAAACGTGCATCGATCCCCCATTATAAATTGTAAAATTGAAGCCTCGATTTTACCGAACTACCATATATTTTATCGATACCACCTTGAATTTATCCTTCCCCTGATTGACTGCAATTGTTATTTTACGTTTATTTTAACTTAAACTTTATTTTCAGGCTCCCGTCAGACTCACTACGAAAGGTAAGAACTATAATAGTTCATAGATAATAGTGGGGGGGGGGGCAGTTCAATAATTTCATAAAGATTAAATCGCCCTGTCGTACAAAATTATGCAATATTTTCAAATGCTATGATAAGTTAACTCGCATGACATAATTTAGTAACTGATATTATGTCTGGTTAATATAGAGAGATTTCTTGACACCGACTAGACTACATGGCGCTTATTGGAATATACCTCTCACCCGAATAATCCGGGGGGTAATAACCATTTTAATATACAGACCCCACCTGATAGTTGATCTGTCACAGTTTTTGGTCTACTAGGAATTCAGTAAATAATTCTTGTTAAGGGAGCCTTTCTCAGGAAGGGGTGAGGGGGTCAGGATGGTCCTTCAAGTAGGTGAATCCTCCCTTCGAAAATTGCTGGTTACAGTTTAATTCTTAGGCAGGTTTCTGGTCAGTATTTGAACCACAACACTTTCGTGTTTATTGTGACCGATTGGCGATTTGTAGATCCAATCAAAATAAAACTTCTAGAAGAGTCCTTCAGATGATCTTGATCAAACAGATTTCAGACTAGTTTTAATGTAACGCGCGGAGACATTGAGTTAGCTTGTCGTGCGCGCAGCATTCACATGGGTCTCAGATTGGGTTCTTTACCAGCGCTGGTAAGCGCTTGAGACGTCATGTTTAGTCGTCTAGTGGGCCTGGGGTGCGAATTGTTAAAGACTTATTGATCGTTTTCCCAACAGGTGATGGGATATCAGACGACAACTGTGGTTCGGTGAGTTACTGTAAGACTTTGCCTAGCTAGACTGTGTAAATGTAAAGGGAGGGTTAGAACATAACAAGACTCTGTCTGGCGGCACCGACCCGATCTTAGCGCACTCATAATCAAAACGGGGACTTGCCCCGCCAGACACTAATCACTAATGCCATGTCATACTTCTTACTTTCTCACAGACAAGCCAAAAATACCCAGACTAATCATGGTCCGACTAACATCACCTGTCAATCACTTGCTACCTCCCCTTGCTCAACCCTCTCTAACCGGGTACAAGATTCACAAGCAGTGTTAGAGCATTACAACTTGTTATGCTCTAACCCTTATTTTAAAGTGAGGGTGGGGGATCGAGGAAGCTGCAAACCTTGACACTTGACAGGCTATAACTGCACTATCCCTCGCAGCCGACCACTTAGATAACCAGAAAACAACATTTAGCGAAGTGGCTTCTGCGAATGACAGCGTAGCATATCAAACAAACCATATATCTGAGTCACGGGAAATTATTTTTGAGTCGCCTGACACTGTCCGTGCTCAAAAAAAACAAAGTATACAATATATCATTCATTCCGCAGTTCAAAGTGACCCTCCAAAAGACAACCTCGGGTAGCCTCGGTCTGGTGATAGTGGGAGGACGGAGCAGCAGGTTGGGAGACATTGGGGTATTTGTTAAGAGCGTGGTGGATGGATCCCCCGCTGCTTACTCTGGGAAACTCCAGCCATGTAAGTACAGTCGGACCCCGATTTACCGGGATGTTCGGGGGAAAGGGGTCCAGCTGTATAAAACATGTTAGAGAATGTTAGTTGTACCATGTTAGACACCATGTTAGTTGTACTAATAAATTAGTTGACCTTTTTACCATGTTAGTTCATGTTATCCCAGTTTTGTGTGTCACTGAATCACTGTGTCTATTTAATTAGTAATTAATTAGTAATTAATTACTCTACACTACAACTTCAGGGGACCAAATACTGAAAGTAAACTCACTTAACCTCGAGGGACTAACTTTAGAGGAGACATTATCAGCGTTAAAGCGGGAATCTTCCTCTGTTACCCTAACTGTTTTACCTACCGATATTGCAACACAGCATCTTCGTGAGTCAGCTGCTGCATGAATTTGTTATATTAGTTATTATTAGTCATTATTATATGATTAGATGACTGGTTAAAATGGTCTATTACTTTTTAGTGCACGAGGCCGAAGGCCGAGTGTTCTAAATACAACAATAATGAACCGAGACCGACAGGTCGAGGTAGATCCTTTTACTTAGCTGCCGAGCCTGCGAGGCACGCTAAGTGTAACTACTGAGCGAGCCTGCGAGCTCTGTAGTTGTACTTTTGGGCCGAGCCTGCGAGGCCTAAAAGTGAAAGAATCTTTAACATTATTGTTGTGTAATAGAGCATGTAAAAGCAGTCATCTAATTTTATTAGATGATTTTGGAAACAAACTGAGTGAACGAGATAAAGATTGAGCGAGTGAATGAGAGAGAGAGAGGGAAAGAGAGAGAGAGAGAGAGAGAGAGAGAGAGAGAGAGAGAGAGAGAGAGAGAGAGAGAGAGAGAGAGAGAGAGAGAGAGAGAGAGAGAGAGAGGGAGAGAGAGAGAGAGAAAGAGAGAAAGAGAGAAAGAGAATGTGTGTGAGAGAGAGATAGGGAAAGAGAGAATCGAAGGCAGAGAGGGAAAGCAGATGCAGGCCGCTCATTGGGGTGGTGCCATCACGTGACGATCACGTGACCTATAGTTGCAGAGGGGAAGAAAAGATAAGGGTTAGGGCGTGTGTGACGATCACGTGACCTAGAAGAGTTGCAACATGTCGCAGAGGGAATGAAAAGATAAGCGTGTGCTGTTGCGTGTGCAGTAGTTAGGGCGTATGTACTGTGTAGTGACGTAATGTTCACACTGTGTGCATGTGACTAGAAAGTGTTTAATTTTTCACATACCACTGCAGCGGTATTTTACTTTATAATTACTAGTGTTTTTGCAGTGGTCTAAAATTTCACAGTACACTTTAACCACCGGAAACGGTGTACTGTGAAAACTTAGATAACCGGTTAAAATTGTCTAATAATTAATATTAGTCGTACAGGAATGATTCATTCCACGAAATATGATAACATTAGTCCTGTCAAAGTAGTCTCTATCTCCCTAACTTTCCTTGAGATTCGCTTTCTTTCGAAAGTCTCTTCCAGAAAGAGAAAGGAAGAAAAAGCTGTCTCTTCCTTTCTCTTTCTGGTATCTTTGCCCGCAGGTTTATGGCAATAATTGACTTTTTCTTTCGGCAGCTCAAGCTGTCTGAGATAGCTTGAGTTACCGAAAGAAAAAGAGACAGCCTGTCTCTTCCTTTGATATATTCAATGTGTTTCAGAAGCCTCGTTAAAGTCAGCCCCTTCGGAGAGTAATATCTTAATGGTAAGATAATTATCTTAATTAAATGATTAACTATCGTTTATAATTACAGCATTACTTTTAAGATTTAAATTTACGTTTCTAAGTGTTCAAAATGACGGATCAAGGTACAGACATGACAGTGTTTGTTACTAAGTTTTATTACGCCCAGGTGTATAACGGACTGACAATGACTGAACTCCTTTCTGAAGTCTTTGCTTCTGAATCATACGGTAAACTGAAATTCTCAAGGTCTTTCCTGCCGTTCCTCACAACCATTTAACTTTTAACTATCATTTTACCTACCATAGTTCCACTAGTGGTAAAACCGTGGTGAAATGCTACTGGCAATTATGGACAAATGAAGTTAAACGTTTTGGGAAATTCAAAAACGTTTAACTCTATTCGTCCAGCCTTGACTTGCTCGGAAGGTCTCTCAAAAAAGCCAATTTTAAATTCCACCTTTGAATTAGAAACTGAAAACTAATAACTGACAATCTAACGACTAACGACTGACAAATTAACAACTGACAACCCACACACCCCAGGGACAGGGACAATGCGATTAGGTACCTACAGATCACGTACCCGCCGAGACAGTTCTACATTTGGTGACCGATTTAAACTGAAGAACCCACCACGAAGACCAAATCCAGTGGATGATATTTCTAAACCTTCTCCAGACACCGTGACACCCCCAATAAAACCTCCTAAACCTGATTCAACTAAAACTCGAAACTTGGAACAACCGGAACAGGATTATGTTAACACACAACCTCAAAGACCTCCAAAACCAGAGCAAAGACCTCTAAAATCAGAGGAAAGACCTCAGGAACGGGTTATGGATAGCCGAATTGAGAGGATATTTTCCGAAGCTATTAAAGTGGAAGCCGAGGGAAGATCACCTCCCAGTCCAGTTCTAGATAAGAAGGATGGATTAGACAACAACAGGCCTACCTCCTTGGCTATTTCTCCTGCTCCGTATTACAGTGTTTTGAGGAACTCACCAATAAATAGGAACTCTCCACTGACACCGAGAAGATCAGCTGCTGGGAGAAGTAGAGAACAACAACAGAGGTTATCAACTGATGAAGTTACCCCTCCTCCTCCTCCTCTTAATGAACCAATTACTGAACCAATTAATGGACCAAACACTGCTGTCAGTTTACCTCATTTTGGAGGGGATGCTGAACTTCTAAAACCAGTTCCTGATTCACCAACAAAACCGGACTTCACAGAGAATATCCCATCTGACTCTTCCATAAAAGCGTTCCAAACTGTCGGCGAGGAAATAAGGTATGAAGTCTCCTATGAGGACGGGATATTTGCTCCACCGCAAAGTTATCATCCACACGAGGCTGTCTTCCTACCACCAGCTCCGCCATCCCCAGAACATGATGATAACTCCACTTCTTCTTCTCTCCCACCTCCACCATTATTTCAGGATCACCCTTCTCTTCTCCCAGATACTCCATCCATACCCCCTGATCATCCCCACCAAGATCTTCCCTCCATACCCCCTGATCATACCCATGACAACTCGTTATCTTTGGAAAGGGGATCCTACTCCTTCGCCCCTCCGATCTCACCTACCTCTTCCCCTCCTCCACCTGCTAACAATGAGAGCTCAATGAGAGCTCAATATGCTAATATTGAGAGTGGTGAAAGTGATATTACGATCCGTGATGAAGAAGAGATCCAATCATCCCATCCTGAGATAATAAACCGAGATGACTCTCTCGCTCGGAACTTGAAGTTGGAGATAGTGCAGTTTTCTCAACAGCAGCAGGAGCAGCAGGTTGCTGGTCAGAAGAAAACAAGGCGACCCAGGAGAAAGAAAGATAGGAGCAGGACACTCAGTAATGGGTTTGAATCCATTTCTCGACTGTAACGCAACACAGAACATGACTGACATCATAACTGACAAAGGGTAATTACTACTACAACTACAATATAGATACTAGATAGTGTATGAAACTTGAATTCATCAGTTTGTACTGTTTCTAGAGTAACATCTAGATCAACACTATATCTAACTCCCCCCCCCCCTTAGAACGGTAACCAGCGACCCCGTCCTGAAGTGAACGGTGAAGTGATAGTCCACCACAGTACCCGTCCCTCATCTAACAACACCTGTTCTCCCTCCTCCTCCTCCGGGGCTGGTGGTGACGGGGAACTAAACTCCTCCCTCCAAACCCATGATCCTTACTCAAGTGATGAGGTTCAAGATGACGAGGATCAATCTTCTTCTTCATCTTCTGATGATAATGATGAAGATTCGACAAGTGATGATGGGACTGCTGTGGCGATCTTGGAGGTTATTGATCTGCCTAATAATACAGATCAGACATGTTCAGCGGAAGTGACATTGTTGGAAACTCGAGAGGTTATGTCATCATCAAGTGTAACGTCACCCAATGACGTCACGTGTGACGTCACGGAGGATGATGACGTGTTTTTAATGGGAAATTGTAATGGGAGATCAGGGGTTGTAACGCAGATTCAACCTGCTATTGGGCAGACTTGTCCCTAAATAAATAGGATGATTTCGACTGGTTTGAAAACATTATAGTATCATTGATGTATATAATTGTAGTTCCGGTATCAGTGAATTCTTGTTGACAATTTAATGCAATGCAAGCCGTTATTTTTGTTCACTCACCACACAAGTTGACTTCAGATTCAGAAAAAAACTTGATTACTTAACGAACATTTTAAGTTGAAAAACTTGAGTAATGAGTAAAGGGTTTATTGCGTGTATTTGTGTAATGTATTTGTGTTTATATGTATCATAACGTCATTTCTTGTCGAACGAAATTTGCGGAGTTTGAATCATTTCTGTCTGGCGCCGCGACCCATCTGAGCGCACTGTCGCTCAAATTGGGGTCTGGCGCCGCCAGACAGAATCATTTGATAATGGTATGGAAGGATTTGGCTAAGTAACGTTGTTGATACAATGTCCATTATGATGAGGTTCCTTCAACGTACCCACTACCCACCTTCGTGGAGGTGCAGCGCCGTTTCTTTTTTCAAGTGGTGAGTTTCAGATAAAGGATGCGCGTTTTTTATTTGCGCGTGATTGCTGCGCGCGACCCATTCATAATTTGAATTTCGAAAAATAAAAATTTCACATCTCCAAAATTCAAAAGTTGATTTTTCCGATCTCGATTTTTCAATTTTGAGTTTTGACTCTTTTGACTCTGCTATTCAATGGCAATCGGCGATCCATGTCCCATGAAAGGTTTAGAAAAAATCCGCATCATAAGATGGCACTAGATTCCGTCCACCGTATCTCCAGGGATGGGGTCTTTTCAGTTTTCAAATTTTTCACGAATCGCTCATCAGTCTCACGTGCGAAATGTGTTTGAACTTTGATAGCTGGGCTATAATTGCCATGCTTGCCATAGGTTTTACATAGGAAGTTACTACAAGATCGTGAACAACGCAAGATTGAAGTGTTGTTAGTGTTGGTTTAGAAAGTTTAGAAACTAGAAAGTCGTTAGTTTCGCCTGTTTGTGATTTAGCATATGTAAGTGCTCTTCTAGCAGTAGACTACAAAGCGGAATATTAAATATTTGTATGATGATGATGATGATGATGGTTACCCGATGAAACCTAACACCTTGTCGGGAACTGGGAAGAGCGTCTTTGGTTTGAACACCCACGTGACGTGACGTGATTTGCAAAGGGTACAAAGGGGAGAAGATGATACACGTAATTTTACTGGTGCAGCATACCTTTGCATATGAGTGCACGATGTGAATATCTCATTATCTCAAATCAGCAACCAGCACTTGATTTCAAAATAACATATCCTGTCAAACATGTGAGATAGAAAACACATAAAGTCGGATTTTTTGAAACTGTCACCCCCCCTGAGTTTTAAAATTTCTTTAAATGACCATAAGTCCGGTTCCTGATAAGATAGAGACTTGAAATTTGGAGGCTATAAAGATCTTGCTAAGTTCTTCCGAACCTCCAAATTTCAAATCTCTATCTTATCAGGAACCGGAGATATGACAAATTTGTTATTTCAGGGGGGTGACAGTTTCAAAAAATCCGACTTTACATAACCCTATTATGTTTTCTGCCACGAACTAGAAAACATATGTTCAATATATCTCGGTTATATCATTCTCCCTTTCACTCCATATCTCCTGTGTAGAATGTATGATTTACTATTTGTTGCGATTTTATGATCTCCCTAACTGGAGGGTGTAACAATGGACGGTGGAACGACCACTAGTTCGGAGGCGGGCGGGGACCCAAAGAGCAAGCTTCTTGTTGCAGGTAATAATATCTTGAACTGTTTTTACTGACGATGCCCGCCAGTTTTTATTGTTTATTTGTTAAAACGGGACAAACGGTTCATGTAAAATCTGTATAACTTTTGATTTTTCTACATTTTCTGACCATTTTCATCCTTTTGTATATCTTGACTCTGGATACTATCAAAGGGAATGCTGGATACTAGTTTTAAATATCTGCATGGTCGTACACTTTAGATTCTTCTAGGCGTCCCGCGTCTGTTATCGCTTCACTTATTAATTCTCTTTTATTATTTTCTAATGATACAGCATTCATTTTCTATTATCTTTTGTCCGACAATGAAATATTGCTATTATTATTATATGCTAAAAAAGTCGATCAAAATATCACATACATTATCTCTTTCTATTCTTCTCTATCTGTAATAGATCTGTAATAAATGTCTGTCTGTCTCTCTGCTGCACTGGTGTAAATTTAGGAGTGATATAGACAAGTGATTGTCTGTATTATTTTTGTCACTGTCTGATCTATGTGACGGCGTAAGTGCCAAAATAAATATTTCACTTATTTCTGTTTGAGCTGTTTGTTGTCGTGAGTGTAGAGTTACACTTCACATTTACTTGTCAATGTTTATGCTATGAATGAAGTTTCGAACACCATGAAGTTTATTGTAGCAGGTTAATATATTTTATTTCGTAAATCGTTATAAACTGAATTATTTTGTTCTGTTTACAGTTCCTGTTTAGTTCCTCAATCACTTTTTTGCTCCTTTCTCCCTCTCTTACCTAATCCTAATCTCCCTTTCTCTCTTACTCTTCCGCTCTCTTCCGCTCTCTTCTCTCTCTCTCTCTCTTCATGATCTCTCGTTCTCAGGAAAGTACCGACTGATAAAACGAATAGGAAATGGATCGTTTGGCGAGATTTATACCGCTCAGAATATTCATTCCGGTGAAGAGGTATGTACAACACGTACAACACGTAGTTTACTGTGTACAATGTATACAATACTTTAGTAACGTAGTGTACAATGTATACAACACTACCCTTAAGATCGTACCCTTTTTGATGGACAAGGAAAAGATGATTGAGCGATTTAACTATAAACTCGTTACATATATCATGTTATCATGTTCTAACCCTCCTTCTAACCCTCCTTTGCGGAGAGAGGGTCGAACACGGCAAATATGTTTGGACGTCAGAGTTGTAAATTTAATCGCCGTACATCCCCCTCCAGGTGGCGATAAAGATTGAAAATACCTCAGCTCGACATCTTCAGCTCCACTATGAATCTAAGATTTATAAGGTATAGACTGGGGTCATTAAATGTTCTAACAGGTCATGCATGATCTTCCACGCTATTTTCACTCTACATCTTTATTGCACAATACTTTTTTAATCCCCTGTAAAATAAAGTTTTGTTATCGAGATATGATCTTTCTCTCTATAAGGTGATGCAAAATGGACCGGGTGTGCCTCGTGCACATTACTATGGAACTGAAGGACAGTACAATGTATTGGTAATTGACCTGTTAGGACCATCTCTCGAGGATCTGTTCAACTTTTGTAGTCGCAGGTAAGATATACTTTTCCAATTGCAGGTAAAATAGTTTTGCAGTCGCACATAACAGGGAAAATACTTTTGCAGTCATAGCTAAAACACTTTTGCAGTCGACTGTAACATATTATGTAAAAAACTGTTGCAGTCGTGTGTAAAATTATATGGAAAATTTCCAACTTTGAATTACATACATGCAGAGTACCCCGGTGTCATATTTTCTGCAAGCGCTCTAGCTCTTGTTCCTAATTCGGTGACTACCGGACGTGACACGCACACAAAATTTTCCGGTTTTTTTTAAAACCCCAAGACATGTAACAATATATGTTTTCAAAAAAGTTATGACAGCATCCTGAATATTATTTTACGTCATTTCTATTCCATATATTTCGATGTTTTTATAACCCGACTCACAAAACAAATCTCCCAATTAATCAGGTTTTCAATCAAGACAGTTCTCATGCTGGCTGACCAGATGCTGACACGGATCGAGTTTTTTCATTCTCGGAATTTTATCCACCGTGATATCAAACCAGATAACTTTCTGATGGGGGTGAATCACCTCAATCACAAATGCTATATCATTGACTTTGGCCTGGCGAAAAAGTATCGAAACGCGGTAGGTTTTTATTTCGGTAGTCAGAATCTTATCTAATCGCAATTGATTACTTAGTATGTGCATGAGAGGATCAGTAAAGCATGTTTCATGCAAAGAACATTCTAAGCAAACAAACAAACAAATATCGTTACTACACTTTTACAGGTCCGACAACACATAGCCTATAAAGATGGTAAAAACCTGACAGGAACCGCCCGATACGCCTCCATAAACGCTCACAAGGGCATTGAACAGAGCAGGAGAGACGATTTGGAATCTTTAGGATACGTTTTAATGTACTTCAACCTTTCCCAATTGCCCTGGCAAGGACTTCGTGCAGCAAACAAAAAACAAAAATACGAAAGGATTTGTGAGAGGAAGGTTTCGACAACACCCGAGGCCCTGTGCGATGGATACCCTGAGGAGTTTAGGGTTTACACGACCTATTGTAGGAGTTTAAAGTTTGAAGAAAGTCCTGATTACAGTTACCTTCGACAGTTATTCAAAAAGGTACGTGGTTTTTGATATATTGTACGTGTCTTATTCGGCTTGTTCCTTGTTTCTTGGAAGTAGATTTATATTGCTGATGTGATATATTTACCATATTATATTGAGCGATAGTTTCGGGGGCAGACTCTGGTCATAGGCTGGTAATATATGCAAACATTTCGGAGAAAAATAAGAGGGATCGCAGTTCGAGGGGGTCTACCGAGAAAACTATGAAATCGAATTTTTGAGCCAGGGCCAGGGAGCTGGATCTTTCTGTGAGACGGAGAAACTTGAACCCTTAAACTAACTATGAATCCATGCCTCCTAGCCTGATTACATTTATATCCGACCATAAATTTCTATACATTGTATTAGGGTGTCCCATGAATATTGTCCCTCGGTGATTTTTTCAGGAAAATGACGATTTGAATGAAAATAAACGGTCCTACGGTATTCCTAGCATCCTTGGCTCTATTCCTATTATAGGTTCAATTCGATCCGATTTTTACTCCAGCTCACATTTCCAGGTGTTTACTCGATTCGATTACCAATATGACAACGTGTTCGATTGGACGATGCTCAAAAAACAGAAGGAACAATCGGTGAAAAGTTCGGTAACATCGGGTAACAGGGCTACGGGTCACATTTCCTCGGGGTTCGACAAGCAAGCTGATCTGAAATCATTTACAGTAGGTGAGTGTCATAAAAACTGGCAGAGAAAGCAGGGCTACGGGCTGGCTAATGGGGTGTTATACGGGGATAGGGAGTGGGGGAGTTGAATAATTAGATAGTGGGAAATCAATCATGATTGCATTGTTACCTGTAATGGGTTTGGACGGTGTTTACAGATACCTAGTTGACATAGTTTTGTCACATGTGTGTTCTAGTGTAATCGTGTATTCACAAGTCGTGAACAGGTGAATGTTCGTTCTGCATCTACCTTACTTTCACTCACTCTCCCGTTTTCTCTCTATCTCTCTCTCTCTCTCTCTCTCACTCTCTTTCTCCCTATATCTCTCTCCCACTCTCCTTCACTCACTATCATTACATCTGTTTTTCTACAGAACTCTCTCCTCAGTACAGATCTATTATGAATTATGAATTATCCCTTGCTTGACATATCATCACACATCCGGATGAGTCAATGGATATGCTCATGCATCAATATTATAATGTGCGGAGAAGAAGAAAGAAAGTAGACCTCACGGCCATAACCAGCTACGTCAATTAAAAACAAATACATCTTCCATTCTTGAATGCCTTCAAAGATAATTAGTCACGTTTTGGGCAATGGGCACGTCTTCAAATTGTCGATCACACCTGTTCGTGTCAAATCCTTCTCTTATTCTCTCTCTCTCCATCTCTCTCTCCCACTCCACTGCTTCGTTTTGTGTAAAACGACCATGGCAATTATCGCTGTTGTTAATTACTACCTATCTGCCAGGGATAATAGTAATTACAGGTAAAGAGAGAATCGGTGGGGTTAGGGCTGGTTCATAAAATATTTCAGTTCATTTCACTGTCCCCTTTTACACTTTTCAAACAAACAGACACACATACACACTGACTCGAGCATTATACCGTAGAAGCCTATTTCATTTCGTTAATTCTATGATAATCAGCATATCATTAGTCGCCTTTCAGCCTCTCCATGTTTGGGCATATCGGACTAAGCAGCACATTAGTATCAGACCTAATTTGGGCATAAAAGTTAAACATTCATCCCTTATATGGACATGAATCCCTCTCCTACAGCGTCTACATCGACATGCGTCATATTGTGAGGGAAAGTAAACGCAACTCAGCGCAATTCAGAGAGATGAATCTACGGGGCCAATGCTAATGGTTAGAGAGATGATGAGATGAAATTATAGATGACACTCAGAACTTTCTCATGAAATTGAACTGGATCGAAGTGAAATTGAATGTACATAGTAATGTTCAATAATCATAGTATGAAGGAAAAAGAACTTTATAATGGACTGTCTTGGAGCGAAATTGTTCAATCTTTCAATCTTCATACGATTACGAGTATGATCTGAGCAAGTCAAATATTGAATGCATATTGTGAAAGTTTGATGGTGGAGGGGGTTGAATGGAAATTTTTAAAAGTGTGAGTTTTCTTGTGTTTGTAATATAATGAAGTTTGAATTTTGTTCCAATAATTTAAACCCCGTTTTGTTAATTACACCAGTGTTTTTAAATCGTAAACAAGCTGTTTTAACCATATCCCAAAATTTTCTTCGTGTCGTTTGCTGCTGAGTTTACAGTTCAG
>CM035361.1:1686023-1831023 GCA_020137815.1 Hormiphora californensis | reverse complement strand
TGTCGTGTATATCTGTCACATTGATCATCCATCTTCCACAACTCACACCTATTCATTTCAGAATAATTCACACACGCATGCACATTCACCAAGAGAGGAAATCATTCCGAGTGATGGAAGGAAAGAGATGTAGAGAGAAAAAGAACACTCCAACGTCTTTATTTTATTATTTCTTCGTTTTCATTTCGAATGCATTTCACCAGAATCATTCTCCTTCTTGAGTTTCTCAAATATGCGTGTCTGCGTCGCGCGCGAAGTCTTACAAGTGGTGAAAGTTGCAATTGTCAGCGTTTACTAAAACAGAAATTACGCGCAAATAAATAACGCGCATAAAGAAACATTGTTTCGCGCGCGTTGTGCTCGTTTGTCTCAGTTTTCAAATTCCCGGTCGGAAAATTTTTCAAAAAATCTGTTTTTCGCCGCAAAACTTCACCTTTTCGTCTCTTCACAACAATAAATGCCGTTGTACGATCTCGGACTCGGTTCTGAGAAGGTGCATGTGGTCATAGAAATAGGATTCTATCATACAAAGTAAGAATTATTCGTATTAAGGCCGAATTTTGGGCCGGGTAACCGGAAGAGTTTAGACATATTCCGATGAGCGGATTTATTTTGTACCGTTGACCATGTGGCGACATTCCCCGTAATCTAGGTCTACCATGTTGCTTGGTCTATTAATCATTAGTTTTATATTTCCTGGCAGCATTTTGAGAGGAGGACAATATTGACAGTGTCAAATTATTGTAAACAGATTTAATAATAATAATAATGAGAGTTCTCTCTTTCAGGATTGGTTTCGCAGGAGAGTCAGGACCAAGGCACATCATCAGAAGTTACAATGTCAAATCAGATAATACAGTAAGTATAGCTGCACTATGCTTTGGGTAGAAATTGCTAGTTGTTCTTGTTTTAGCTGAGCAAACTCTCGTCTCTCCCTATTTCAATGTCTGATTTTGAAGGTCTTGCCGCATAGTGAGCTGTATAGTTTTCAGTTTTCCCATGAAAGACTTGAAAGTGAATGCTGTTGAGGCAGTTTAAGCTGACGGTAATATCAGTATTGATATTCAGTATTGATTCCCCCCTCCCCCCCACAGGTGGTAAATATATGTGATCCAAAGTTGACCTACGAAGAACTGGTAGATGAACTTACTAAATTTGTCCATTCAATCTACTTTAGGTAATAACCAGTTTTTACTGTGCTGACTAGAAGTTTGTCAATTATTTATACCTACCTACCAAAGCATTATAATTATCATGACATACTATCTGCTAGGTACCTGTTGACCAATCCAAAGGACAGAAAGGTGTTGCTGTGTGAGAACTTTGTTCAGACAGTCAACTTTAGGGAAGCTCTGGCTCATGTTCTATTTAAACAGTTCTCGGTGAGTCATATCACATTGTCACACTTCTGTTGTATTTGATATGTTGATTATGAGAACACTAATTTTAGGGTGTTCCTATAAAACATGAGTTTGTGTTTGTGTGTTGTACCACGTTTTATATGTCTCCTACTTAGAACACAAAGTGAAAAGCAAGACAGTATTTTATAATTCTGTCTTTCTATTCAGGTGGTTGGGATAATGTTTACTCCATCACTGCCCCTCGCTCTCCATCCCCTGGGTTCACCTACTGGTTTAGTACTTAACATTGGCTACACAGACTCCTCTGCAATGTGTGTCTATGAAGGTAAGATTTAGACATTGTATCAACTATCAACACAGTATTTTTTTATAACCCCCGGAATCTAGAAGTCTCAATGACCCGAATCCTATCACAATCTCACAATCATTTCCTCTTTTCTCTCCCGCACCTCCCAGCTAGTCTGACATCTGACACCTTCCTTCACCGCCCAGCTAGTCTGACATCTGACACCCTTCCTTCACCGCCCAGCTGGTCTGACATCTGACACCCGATTACATTCTCTCTAGCATAGTTTCATGAAACATGTTCTGCCCGCCCGTCTCATGTCACAATGCAACCACTTAGTTAGATAATTGAGTACCCGGCTATGTTACTGATCACGTATCAGTTAGTTAATTGAGTACCCGGCTATGTTACTGATCACGTATCAAACAGACCCAATCTAGCAACTGATTGGGCAGCTATCGAGCCGGGTAACTAGTTAGTCCGATATGTGATATTTGACCCGGATAATTAAACCCAATCAAACCACACTTGTAGCGAACTTTATAAACACGACACTTTCTCACTCTGGTTATCAGTTCTCGTTTGCTCACAACGCTGTATTTTGGAAATGTATTGAATCCGAGCTTCATGCTGGCTGGTATCAAGTGTTCATCATCAGGATACTGGATATACTTGGCAGACACACATCCCGGTTGCCAGCCACGTCCCAAATTGTTACCAGCGCCCTGAAGGGAGTTTCGGACCGGTGCCAGGGCGACCACCTAGCCACGTTTGACTCCCTTTCTCGAAATGTCCAGCGACGAAGGAAGAAAGTACACGCACCGCCACCAGCTCCTAACACAGCTAGGGAGACTGTCATCCCCCCCAGAGTTTAAACTAGATTCCAACGGAAACCGATTCCTGCTTTCTGACTCCTATACCCGCTCTGGAAAACGGGTGGTAGTTTTCGCTACTGACAAGAACCTCACTCAGCTGGAGAACTCCACGATAACATTCCTGGATGGAACCTTCGCCACCGCTCCTGCCGGCTGGTATCAAGTCTTCATCATCAGGATTTACTTGGTAGACACCAAGGACCACATCCCGGTTGGAGAACAACCTACAAGGTGGCCCTCAACTGCCTAAAAGAAGCTGCTCCAGAATGGGGACCAGTGGGATTTCTATCCGATTACGAGACTGCAATCATCAGAGCAGTAGAGGATCTATTCCCATACAGCTGGATGCAGGGGTGTAACTTCCATCTGGATCAGGCACTCCTGAAACATATGAAGAACGAACCAGGATTTTTCACCAAACTGGACCTTCAGGAGATGACAACTTGACTCCAACGGATTCCTTCTCTCGGACTCCTACACCCGCTCTGTTAAAACTCTGTATTCTGGAAATGTATTGAATTCACATACCGACATGCATTCTGCAACCGACAGAATGGATGACATGAGGGGAAATGCAAATCTACCAACACCCTTCTTGATTGTGTACTGGATCTCAACTTTCAAGAAGAGTCAGTCCTCAAGCTAAATAGGATAGAGCTCAATTTCCTAACTCACTTCCTTACCAACAGAGGCACAATGGGCTCGTTTAGACATCGAGTCGATCCTGATATCAACCCAACCTGTCGCTACTGTCATCTAGATCCTGAAGACAACCAGCACACTATCTTCTCACGCCTACAACAACTACTCGATCCCAGTCATCTCCTAGTCCTAGTAGTCCTACTGCTGGTAACTCACAAAACACCAGTCTCAATGAATTGAAGTTTTCCTAGGAAAACGTGGCGGTACGCAGCTTGGGCCTTGGGTTGAATGGGTTTTATATACCCGTGAAAGAACACAAGAGAGAGGAGTGTTCCAGGATTATTGGAGATGTGTCCAGAAGACCAGTAAGCCCTACCCATGTAAGACCCGTCTTATCACCACACCATCACCATACACTGTCGTCCGGGAACCAACGAATCACTCCCACGAGCCCTGTTTGAATGTTATTCAGGCTGCCAGGGCGATGACTCAAGTCAGGACAACCGCTACGCCCCTGCAACTCCAGATGAACCTGCTCCAGCTTGTGTTTCCTACAACGCCATCCGAGATGATACCGTCCTGACTGAAGAAGTACGGTCAACAAGCTGAACGGTCGAGAACCCTGTATTCTGGAAATGTATTGAAACCATGAATTCAGTCTGCATACCCATCACCGTTCCAGAGAAGAACCGTTCCAGAACGGAGAAGAAGAGAGGACCACGGAGGAACGAGCAGAACAGAGAAATCCTACCAGAGAAGAAGAGAAGGAGGAGCGAGGAACAACACAGGAGAGAGGACTCACCACCGCCACCTCCCCCTCCGCCGCCACCTCTCAGGATGGAGGAAACACCCCAGAGTATGGAATGCAAATGCCATACCTACCAACAACGTACTGGTGGGGCCAGTGGCAGAATCAGATACCCCAACCGGCGCCATTACCCTGGTTCGATCAGGACGCCTTAATATCTCCAGAGTTCCGGTACCCTGAAATCCCATTTGTAGGGAAGATCGATCAACGAGGAACCTGGCCGCTGGGATATTTCAGAGCGATGGAGACATCACAAGAGGAGACTGGGGACAAGATAGTATCTGAAGCAATGGAGAAGGCTCGAGAGGCAACTTCTGTGGAGGAGGTATGCTCTATGGTATCAACAGCCACGCTGGAGACGGTCCGAACGATCGACTTACTGAAGAGAGGTTCGAAAGCATACCTATTGAAGAAGGAATCAGGACCAGGAAAGGAGCTATCGAAGGCAAGGAGGATCATAGACCTGTACTTCCTGCCCATTGAGAAGAAGATCAGCGAAGCAGCGAAACGAACGAAGGGGCCTGTGAGAGATAAGTCGACAAGATCATCTCCGAGGCTATGGACAGGGCTCGGGAGGCAACGTCTGTGGAGGAGGTCTGTTCCATGGTCTCCACCTTGGCAACCGTCCAGACAATCGACATGTTGAAGAAAGGGGCAAAATCCCACCTACTGAAAAGAAGATCCGAGCCAGGAAAACAACTGTCCAAGAGAGTCATGTCGATCTATACTTCCTGACAGTTCCTATTCTTCAGCAGGATCCAGAGCTGAGTACGCTGTATTCTGGAAATGTATTGAAATGTGATGAGGCGACTAAAGTCCTTGTTACCACTATCAGATGAAGCAGGAGCTGAAAACCTCAGGATCCTGTTGCACGGCTGCAGTTCGAAACGTTTTTCACTAATAAGATGAATGTCAGCATTCATTTATTTTGAGGTTGAAATTCTCTACGAAGATGAAGCAAATGTTCACCTTTGCTGATTTATAAACTCACGAAATCCACGTCCTGGCAGCTCCTCTACATCCTGTAAAAGTGTTGTTCGAACCGTACTTTGTTGGGCTGTAAAGAAACACCAACACTGACACTGCTTCAGCAGTCAGCTGGTCGATATGTACCTGCTAGAGTGAGAAAAGAGAGACGTTGTCTTGAACTTTAATCCAACCTGTGATCAGTGATGTCGAACTTTACTTGAGGCGTTTGGCGTTTTTGACCGTTTCTGACTGAATTTTGTGTTTTTTCAGAGCTCTGATTATCTTGTATTGAGAACCCTGTATTCTAGAAATGTGTGTGTGTGTGTGTGTGGCTCTAGGTTATAGCGTACCAAACTCTGCCGCACGACAGAACGGTGTTGCAACCTGTCATAAAGTCTGTGGTCTGTATGAAAGATAGTAGCTAAAATATCACGCTCAAAATTACACCAAAATCAAACAAAATTTCTCTGATATTCTAACTGTTTGTGGTCTGTATTCGGGCACTCTCACGCAAGCTTTATGTCCTGTCAGCTTCTGAGTCTGGAACAAGGTAACGTTTTGCCTTTGAGAGAGTCTTGAGTTTGGTTTAGTCTGGATCAAGGTAACGATTTGCCTTTGAGAGTGTCTTGAGTTTAGTTTGGTCTGGAACAAGGTAACGTTTTCCCTTTGAGAATTTCTTGAGTTTGGGTCTGGAATCCCGATGTTTACCGTGTTTTGAATAGTAAATTACATTCACAATATAAACTTTACACAATCTGTGAACAGACAATACGGACAGGTGAACTTACAGAATTTTGATGGATGATTGGTACCGTGATGGTGTTGATGATGAGATGAGAGGTATATGCATTTCCAGTGGATCGGAGATGAAGATAAACAAAAACGATTGAACACAGATAAGGGGTAGGACTGAATGTAGCACCAATATACTGTAAAATGTTCTAGAATACTATGCGGATGGGACAGATAAGAACATTTGTTAGTTGTTACACGCGATAAGCGACTTAGTGCACCAAAACACAAGGATTGTCTCTGTAGTGTGGTGTATAGCAATGTCCGCTATATTGGGAGAGGTGGGTGGGGGAGGGCGGGTGAGGGTGGGGCGGTGGGTAATATTGGCCAAGAATGTAGCTGTAATTTAGTGATGAGACTAGGCCAGGCCCGAGAGACAGTTCAGTGGTAACTGGGAGTTCATGTGTGCTAGAAATGGGTATTTGAGACGGATTTAAGTTGCATTTTAGTGAGAGGAAGAGCCCTTATTGGTGTCTGAGACAAGCAAAAGTGAAACGAACTGCAACGTAACGAACGAGTAATGAATAGAATTCTGCTCTGTGACTTGTTAGTGCTCCTTTATCAAACACGTAATGGCAAAGTACAAAGTTTCCCAAATTGAATTAAATGCGAAATTCCAAAGTTTTGGTCGATATTGGCCAAGAATGTAGCTGTAATTTAGTGATGAGACTAGGCCAGGCCCGAGAGACAGTTCAGTGGTAACTGGGAGTTCATGTGTGCTAGAAATGGGTATTTGAGACGGATTTAAGTTGCATTTTAGTGAGAGGAAGAGCCCTTATTGGTGTCTGAGACAAGCAAAAGTGAAACGAACTGCAACGTAACGAACGAGTAATGAATAGAATTCTGCTCTGTGACTTGTTAGTGCTCCTTTATCAAACACGTAATGGCAAAGTACAAAGTTTCCCAAATTGAATTAAATGCGAAATTCCAAAGTTTTGGTCGATATTGGCCAAGAATGTAGCTGTAATTTAGTGATGAGACTAGGCCAGGCCCGAGAGACAGTTCAGTGGTAACTGGGAGTTCATGTGTGCTAGAAATGGGTATTTGAGACGGATTTAAGTTGCATTTTAGTGAGAGGAAGAGCCCTTATTGGTGTCTGAGACAAGCAAAAGTGAAACGAACTGCAACGTAACGAACGAGTCTTCTAGAAATGTATTGAGACACCATCCTCGGTGATAATTAAGGAAGGGGTGATTGACGACGCCCTGGAACAGCGCATCCAGCGGGGCTCCTCAAATCTTCACAGATGGCTAGACGAAGACAAGGTGGGATGTGCGTGGGTCCGGTTCTCTAGTAGCTACAGCTCTCCCTTCATCAACAGTATCAAGCTCAGCAAAGGCACGTCCATCTTTCAGGCAGAATTGACCGCAATTCTAAGGGGTGCCCAGCAAGAGATCATGCAGCCAGCCAGCAACAGGACGGGCATGTTCTTCTTTTCCGATAGCCAAGCTGTACCAAAGAAGCTGGCGAGTCCCTTTCTATCTACCAAACAAGAACGAAACACAGCACAAACACTTGACAGACTAGTGGGGGTGGTCGGACCGGTGGAGTTCCATTGGATAAGAGCGCACAGGGGGTGTGTAGGGAACGAGATGGCGGACGAGGCAGCTAAGAAGGCAGCAGATTCAAGTGGCTCGTCCCATCAACTTCCTCTACCATTAGCATACCTGAAGACCAGGGAGCCAGGGAAAGAGAGGAGCTGCTCCAGGGCCTGCAGAACCTTCCCCCCAGCGACAACAAGCTCAGACATCTAGCGGGCACTCTGAGACTTCTTCCATCGACCCTGAGCAACACGGACCTGTACAGACTCTCAAACGTCCTGAACAACAGGTTTCCGCTACGATTACGACTTGCCGACCCCATTTGCAGAAGGTGCAAATTAGAAGTGGAGGATAATTATCATTTCATTTGTGTGTGTCCGAGACTGTTCCTCCTAAGGAACACGACATTTGGAAGGTTTACCATCACCAAGGAGCAGCTAAACAATTTTGGTGCCCCGGACATTTTGAGGTTCATAATGAACCTCAAAATGTCCGAGGCACCATGAATGAACCGTTCATTACCGACTCAGAGATCTTCACACCCCCTCATTATTGACTTTTATGGTTTATGTTGTGTTTGTCTGTACTTCGTTCTGGATGATCAGTGGATCCTGAGTGTGGTTATCTGTCCCTGTTCGTTTGCTGTTTTCTTGTATTCTTTCTCATTTTCTGTGCTTGAACCCTCGTGTTTTCACGAGGCCTGCTACAGACTCAAAAACCTTGTCGATCTCACCACTGGAAACATAAAATCAGGAGCAGCCCTCCACGCTCTCCAAACCGAGATCGATTGCAGCGCCACAAAGATCCTATCAACTGATTCTTCGTCGACCCATCTCGACATGTTGGAACAAGCTGCTATCCAGACCGTCTAGCCCTCCCTAAACCGGACCTCCAAAGACACTTCAAAGTTCAAGGAACACAAACAACGTCGACCTCCTCGGCTTCACCCCTGCTCACATAAAACCATTATTGAGCTTTATTGGGTCAGGTTTGACAGATTCTTGAGTTTGGTTTGGAGCAGGGGCCCTGCTTCCCAAAATTACTCTGAAACAACTTTACGTAACGCGCGGTGTCTCATCATTAAACCTCCTCGCGCTCACTTTACACCCAACTGCAGCAGGTAGCAGTGTGTCGCTTCCTCTCGCCCTGCTGGTCGGACACACAATTAATTTAATTGGGCAGGTGGCACTAACAGAAACTGCATGTAAAATGTATTTGAGTGTAGCAGTCTGCACCCAATGGGCAGAAATTAAAAAAGTGACCTTGCGTTATGATCTGATGAAGTTTTAGGTCTGAGAATCGTACTGCACTATTGTATAATTTCTCAATTTCCTTCGATTCGGTAAAACTGACTGAATTATTTGAAATCTTTGTACTGGGAATGAGAAGAAAACAGAAACAAAAAAAAGTGGCAGATCAGTAAAATAATAAAGGTGCAATTGCCATTTTCTCGTCCCGACGGTAGCTCAGTTGGTAGAGCGGAGGACTGTAGAGGTATCCCACCGTTGTAATCCTTAGGTCACCAGTTCAAATCTGGTTCGTCGGACTTTTGCAAAACTTTTTCCTATTCCCCTCTTTCACTTTTCATCTATTTCTACAGTTCTTCAGCTTTTTACATCTCCTTTTCAGTGTCTGGTATTATCACCAACACCACCCGTGTATCTCTTCACTATACCAGCGTTACATATATTGTCCAACTAACTGTAATGCCATGATCTATCCTCCAGGCATGGTAGTGTTACCCAGCTACAACACTGTGGAACTGGGTTCCTTAGCACACCTCAAATCTATCCAGAAGATGATTACAGATGGGGGTGAGGTGAAGGAGGGACCCAATACTTACAAAGCTGATGACTTTTATAGTAAGTTTTAGGAATGGCATTGTGGAATTATTTATTCTAGCCTCCTAATAATACGATGCTGGATTGAATTTAAGCCATAGATATTATTTGTAGTTGTTATGTTCTAACCCTTCCTTTACATTTGTAAAGGAAGGGCGGGCGGGGCTCGCGAAACAGGGTCCAGCTAGGCAACATTTGTAGCACTTGATCTACTTACTGAATCCAATACTTTCAGCTGATCTGGATATGGAAGTGCTAGAGGATATCAGAGCGAGAACATGTTTTAGCGGTAAACGTCCTCCCACTGACAATGATGCCAAGGTGATATGAGTATTATTAGCCCAGTGTTTAGCCCGGTCCCCCTAAAAATGTTTTTCTGCTTTCTTATTCTACTGTCTATTCACTGGCTGATGATATTACTCCTCGTCTCTCTTATTCTATATGAAACAGTTTGGCATGCATGGAAACTAAACGAATACGCATTCCTAATACCCACCTATAATACCCTTCTCAGTCAGGAACAGAGGCGACACATCGTGCTGTTGATATGACATATCCAATGAGCGATGGACAACACTTAGTTATCAATGGGAAAATAAGGTATTGAATAACATATTGTAGGCCACTTTTTCATTAAACTTAGAACTCATAACTTTAGTTAATCCATTCATCCCGGAGACAGTACGAACAGTTCATAACTTGAGCTAAAAAGTAGCTCTCTGTTACTAAGATCAATCTTTTCAATAATATTTCAGCAAGTGATGCTATTTAATTTCAAATTCTCTCAGGGAAAGGTCGGTGGAGGTATTGTTTGATGGAGATGGTGATGGAAATTCTGTTGCTACCCTGATACTAGATGCCCTTCTGAAGTGTCCCATTGACTGTAGGGCTGAACTTGCCGAGAACATTCTAATAATAGGTTTGTTGCATTGCAAATAGGTTTGAGGGACAATTAACCAGGAGAACAGTATTTTGGTTATTTGGTTAGGACTAGCATGTGCATCCGATTTCTGGAACCTGGGTGATACTCCTTTTACATTGCAGGTGGAGGGAGCATGTTGCCTGGACTAACTCATCGAATCAAGGAGGAGATTTTGGCTCTTGTTGCCTTTTCAAGGTAAGAGATCTAAACGATCTAACTAGACAAGGACCACGTTTTCATTTCAAGTGCCAACAACACGGCTAAAATCTCAGCTTCTACACATACTATCTCCTAATTCACGTTATTATTCCACAGGTTTTCAGCTCTTCAAGGAATTAAAACTTTCAAGTTCTACAAACCCAACTATCCTGCTAACATCATGTCCTGGGTTGGAGGTGGGTCACATTTTAACACACATTTTCTAGAGTTACATGTTTTATGTTTTCATCAAAATAATAGCGATGCATATTAATGTTTCCGTCTCTTATCTCGTCTCTCAAAAACCTGTTTTAACCCCCCCCCCCCCCAGGTTCAATAATGGGATGTGTGGAGCATCTGCATGACAGATACGTGCCACGGGAATTCTACAACTCAAAAGGTAAGGGTCACCACACACCAAAGTTAAAATTAAAATTAAAATGTTGATTTTAAACCCGCACACACCAGCGGCCGTTAAAATTTCTCTCCCCCATTCTAAAAGTAACAATCTCGCGCGCGATTTTGACGGCGTGTTAAAATTTTGTCATCCAACGCGACCGTCAAAATCGTGCGTGAGATTGTTACTTTTAGAATGGGGAGAGAAATTTTAACGGCCGCTGGTGTGTGCGGGTTTAAAATCAAAATTTTAATTTTAATTTTAACTTTGGTGTGTGGTGACCCTAACTAAAACTAATCATTCGATTCACTGCTCGATAATTTACTAGAGTTGAATTTTCCTCTGTGCCAAGTTTCCTAAACTGTGCATGGGAATAAGCCAACAAATTTCAGTGTCAGAACTCAAAAGTGACGTTTTTTCTCTTCCCAGGTGTAGCGACTCTACCTGACTGGTGCTCCCTGGCCCCGCAACTAAAAGACAACACCGCCGTATCTGGTTCACCCTCCCGCCGAACGTCATCCCCATATAGAGACTTCCTGGCCTCTTCAACCACCCTTCCGCCCATCTCAAACCTTGCTCTGTCCTAAAGAGATGGACTAATATTTTGAAAAAGATGATGGACTAATATTCTGGAAAAGTTGACAATATAATATTTGAAGGCAGCATGTTATATGGATTACCGATTACAGCTACTTTTTTTGTGTGGGAGTTGACCTCATTTATTATCACTGCCCAAAGTTGAGAGACAGTGTGACGATAGAGAGAGGCTATTGGGTTTTGACGGTGTTTTGTAATTTAGCTATGTTGTAAATTATAATCTTTATTGTTTATCTAAATCACTGAGTTTTGTTATTTGAACATCCAGAAATCGTAAGCAAGTAGAAACCGGCATGGTGAACATTCGAAATATTGCCATAATTGTGGAAAAAGTTCCCACGGTCTCCCCATTTTGCGCGGTCTTCTCTGGATTGATGGTTCCGCGCGTCCCACTAAACAACTTCAGAGAAGCATGTTTCACCCTCCACTGATGGCACATCATGACCGGGGTCCGGCGTTGTCTCAGACAATTTGTCTCACTGTGGTCTGTGAGCTGAATTCCAAGAGGAATGTGGTCGATTTGCTATGAAGCTCCGATCGACCTAAATAAACGTGGTATCAGGACATCAGGTATGGTGGTCAATGACTGACCTATGAAGTCATGTGGCAGTATTTGGTATGTGGTACCTCTCTCTCCCTCTCTCTCTCTCTCTCTCTCCCTCTCTCCCTCCCTCTCTCTCTTCCTCTCTCTCCGGTCCACAGTGGTAATGAGCTAACATAGACCTCAAACATTCCCCCTCCCCATAGCACCCCTAAACCCATTTAGCTTACACAAAATGTTAATTGATGCTAATGCAATCTTGTTACCAGTTCTTGACTTGTTTTGATCAAAAAATGCACTGAAAAGGCCGTCAGGTGCCGCACCTGACTTCTCCAAAAACAAGACTGACAGACATCTGAACAGACAGACAAACAGACAGAAATCTAGGGGAAAAACAGACATACAGACAAACAAATATTCAAACAGACAGACATGTCATGGACGGTGTCGGGTGGTTCTGTGACCACCTTCCACAGCGGGGACACAGAGACAGTTACAATAGACAAAGTTCGGGGTGTTTGTAGGGACGATGGAACTGAGCTAGATGTGATTGAGATCCGGGGAGCGGATGGAGCGAAGGAGAAAGTAAGGGTTTGTGAAGTTAGTCGGATTGTTATTGTGTCTAGTGTGCCCATGAAGGAGGGGGATAGATCGAGTTCTTTATCTTCATCATCTTCATCTTCAGATTCAGAGAGAGAAATAGACATTCCTAAACCTGAAATTAAACTAACCGTACCAACGTTGAAGAAACACTCAGACAGTTCCAGCTCTTCAACTGATTCTAAAAAAGTGAAAAAAGTAAAACCAAAACCGGAAGTCGAAGTTGATACTCACATCCCCCTAACAACTCCACCAAAACCCTCCTCCTCCTCCTCCTCCTCTTCCTCTTCATCGGATACAGACTCAAAGAAGAAGAAGGAAAAGAATCCGAAACTTAAAAAGCAGACCTCACTCAAATTGCCAAGTTTTAGTTGGAAGCGGGACAAGAAACCTGATTCCAGTTCTGATGATGGTAAAAATAGGAAGCCTAAAAAACAACCAAAGGAACCAAAAGATCACAGCAGCTCAAGCAGTGAGGACAAGAAAAATAAGAAAACTTCTGACAAAACTTCTGGTGATGATGTTTCATTGAAACTTCCTAAATCAGGGAAAGACAGAACCAGTGGTACTTCTAGTTCTTCGGACAGTGCTCCAGAAAAACGGAAACCGGTGAAAGAACCAAAACTGAAGAAGCAGAAAATCAAACCCGATCAATCTTCCTCGAGCGATGACCCGAAAAAGGATAAAAAGAAACGAGACTTTTCATTCAACCTACCCAAGTTTGGTTTGAAGCGTGGACCAAAGGACGCAACAAGTAGCAGCAGTGACACTAGTGTGAAAAGGGAAAAACCACCAACGGTTAAAGTTGATACACACATCCCTTTGAAATCAAGAGATCACTCTGGATCAAGTTCTGATGACTCCAAGAAGAAGAAGAAGAAGAGACGTTCTGGTTCATCATCATCCTCATCCTCTACTTCAAAACTCCGACCACCCAAGTTAGAGATAGGAAGATCTGACGAGGAAAAGGAGAAATCCCCAACTCCACCTCCAAAACCAATGAGAAGATCGAGGACGTTATCTCGGGAGGAAGAACTACCTCGTAAATCTCGTCCAAAGAGTAAGTCCTTGAAACGGTTCCTGTCGTTCAGTGAAAATGATAAACCAGGGGTGAAAAGGAAGGTCTCCCTAAAAGCAAACGCAACTGGGACACTGAAATTAAAGCGCCGTCCCAAAAAAGAGAAAAAGTATGCAACTCTCCCGCCACCGAAAACAATTTTTACACCACCAACTAACAAGGATTCATCTTCAAGCGAGTCCTCTCCTTCCCTATCTGTTGGTAAAGTGAAGATGAACAAACTTGATGTCGTTTACACGGATAGAAAGTTGGAAACCTCAGAACCAATTGATTCCTATCTCTCCTATGCTCCTGACCCTGAGACCTCCTTTGTGGAATTGGAGCAGCAGCCATTCACCAGAGATGACTCGAGATTCCTTGATCCTGCTATACGAGAGGAACTAAAACATCTTGATCTGTTCAAGGATCCTGATTTGGAAGGAATTGATGAGAAATCAGCAACTTCCGGAGGCCATACTAAACGTTACGATTCTTCATCTTCCTCTTCATCATCCTCCTCAGAGAGTTTGAGAGGAATTCTGAAAAAGCGACCGGCAACATTGGACCGAAACTATAAAGTCCAATCTCGCCAGGCCCGCTCTTTGCCCAGGGGTTTCAGATTGGAAGTACAAGCGCCACCTCGACGGAATTTCAGTTTGAAATCTCTTCAATTCAGGAGAAAGGACCGTGACAGACACACCCCGACCTCGCCAGACCACCCGAAACGAATAGTAAAATGGTCCGAATCAGAGAATCTCAATAAATCTGACTCCGACAGTGATGCAACCTTCTCTCACTCTTCTTCAGGCAAGAAACCTAGGATACGAGTCCATTCCGCACCGCTCAAGAAGTCAAGCTCATTTTCGAGAGGCCCTAACAAATCTTCCTCTTCATCTTCTTCAAGTAGTGACAATGGAAGACCACCGATCAGAAGATCCAGATCATTCTTCGAAGATTCTCCAGCAAGTTCTGACAAAGAAAAAGAAGAGCCAGTTCTGAATGACTTGCGTCTATCAGCTCCTAAAATGAAGGCACTTGATTCATATCTTCACCCGTATGGTAGAACTTCAGACGATGAAAAAGGAAAAGGTAAAAAGGGTCCGAAGAAATTGAAGATTGGACGGCAAAACTCCAACGGATCACTCAAGATTCCAATCAGGGAGGTATCGAGGGAGAAATCAGTTGATTCGTCTGAGCCTGAACGGAGCTCTGTTCGATTGTCAAGAGAACCGAAAAGAGAAGACGAGGCACCAAAACCGAAGAAATCTCAGTCACTCCCAAGAAGGTTGAGTAGAATCTTAAAACCTGGAAGTGGACGTGATAAGCAAAGAAAACCAAAACGCCCCAAACGAACATTGAGCTTGTCTCATAGGGCTAGTGGAACAATAAAAATTCGGCTGCCAAATAAAAAGCAAAAGGCACCACCACCAGAGCCAACCCCCACTCCGACACCAGAACCGGAGCCCACTCCAACTCCAACCCCAACTCCAACCCCAACTCCAACCCCATCACCGACTCCAGAACCATCCCCAACTCCAGAACCAACCCCAACTCCGACCCCATCACCGACTCCAGAACCTGAGATTAAGATTCCAGTGGTCAAGGTGGAGGAGGTAAAACTGGAGGAGGAACAACCCCCAACATCTTCATCTGAGGGTAGCGACCCAGAGAAAAAGAAGAAAAAGAGGGTCATCAGAAGAGTAAAGAAGGTTGTACGGAGAGTTGATGCCGATGGGAACTCAGTCGGAAGTAGCGACTTTTCAGAGAGTGATTCGGAGTCTTCTGAGAGTGATCCCGAGAAGAAAAAGAAGAAGAGGGTCGTGGTGAAGAAGGTTGTTAGGAGGGTTGATCAACATGGAAATCCAGTTGAGAGTGGCTCCTCCGAGACATCTGAGAGTAGCAGTGAACCGGAAAAGACGAAAAAGAAAAGGACTGTTGTAAAACGTGTTATTAGACGCGTTGATGAGAATGGTAACCCGGTGGAAAGCGGAAGCGAATCAGAGACTTCTGAAAGTTCTAGTTCTGACCCAGAAAAGAAGAAGAAAAAGAGGACAGTTATAAAGAAGGTCGTTCGTAGAGTGGTCGATGAAAACGGGAACCCCGTTGAAAGTGGTTCAAGTGAATCTTCGGAAAGTTCTAGTAGTGATCCTGAAAAGAAGAAAAAGAAGAGAACTATTGTGAAGAGGGTGGTGAGGAGAGTCGATGAAAATGGTAACCCAGTGGAGAGTGGCTCAAGTGAGAGCGAATCTGAGACCTCTAGCAGCGACCCTGAAAAGAAAAAGAAGAAAACTATTGTGAAGAGGGTGGTGAGGAGAGTCGATGAAAATGGTAACCCAGTGGAGAGTGGCTCAAGTGAAAGTGAGTCTGAGACCTCGAGCAGTGACCCTGAAAAGAAGAAGAAAAGGAGGACGATTGTAAAACGAGTTGTAAGACGTGTTGACGAGAATGGGAACCCTGTAGAGAGCGGGACAGAATCTGAGACTTCCGAAAGCTCTAGCAGTGACCCAGAACGAAAGAAGAAGAAGAAGCGGACAATCATCAAAAAAGTTGTGAGGAGAGTTGACGAAAACGGGAACCCTGTCGAAAGTGGCTCAGAATCTGAGACTTCTACCAGTGATCCTGAGAGAAAGAAAAAGAAAAGGACAGTTGTAAAAAGGGTGGTGAGAAGAGTGGATGAAAATGGTAACCCAGTGGAGAGTGGTTCAAGCGAATCTGAGACAACTTCTAGCAGTGATCCTGAAAAGAAAAAGAAGAAGAGGACGATCGTCAAAAGGGTTGTCAGGCGAGTCGACGAGCACGGAAACCCGGTTGAAACCGATTCAGGTAGTTACTCAGAGAGCTCAACAAGTAGTAAGCAGGAGAAGACCAAAAAGACTGTCATTAGACGAGTTGTGAAACGGGTTGATGAGAATGGAGACCCAGTTGAAAGTGGAAGTTCATCCTCCAGCTCTTCTTCCTCATCCTCGGACCACTCAAAAAAGAAGAAAGTGAGGCGGACCACGGTGGTTAAAAGGGTAGTTAGACGAGTTGATCAGGATGGAAATCCGATTGAAAGTGGTGATGAGAGTTCTGGAAGTTGGTCAGAAGAAGAGGAAGAGGAGGTTGTGACTACAACTGTGGTGAAACGAGTCGTGAAAAGGGTGGATGAACATGGTAATCCTGTCGAGAGTGGGTCAAGTGAATCTGAGAAATCTGACACCGATCCTGAAAAGAAAAAGAAAAAGAAGAGGACGATTGTAAAACGAGTTGTAAGACGCGTTGACGAGAGCGGGAACCCCGTGGAGAGCGGTAGTGAATCTTCCTCGTCTTCATCTTCTTCGAAGAAATCTTCTTCAAAGAAAGAACCAGAACCAGTTGTAGTTCCTGTACCAGAACCTCAAGTCCCAGCTCCACCTCAAGTTAGAACACGGCGTTTGACTGTTGTACGAAAAGTAGTTATGTATGATGAAGATGGAAATATTATCGATGAAAAAGGATCAATCCAAGTTATGAATGACGGTGAATCCCCATCAGTGGACTTACCACCGATTGACAATTCGAACCCTCTGTTAGCTAATTTGGATATGAACTTTGAAAAGTAGTGTATTTATTTTATGTCCGGTTGGAATTTGAACGAATTGGTCGCATTTAAATTTGTCTACAAACGCTCCCATCACCATAATTTTACTAAAAAGAGAAAACTCAAGAAAAGATTCAACTTATCACATTGTTTCCAATCAGCTGTCAGTGTCACTTGATTGTCATGATCCTAAATAATCCTCATGGTAACCCAACTAAAACACGGTATGTTTATGTAGCGATCTCTGCATAGTACCAGGTATGTAAATGCACACAGCATGGTTTGTTTGTGTTCCCCTACAGTACTAGGAAAACTATGTTGGCCGAGCCGTCACATTATTTTGGGTCATGTGCATTTTGTGGCAGCCTGTTTGTTGAATTTCTAGACAGGTTTGTCATCAGTATCTAGGGAAGTGACAGCTCATTACCTTTTTAGCTTTCTCTATCCCTCTATATTACCGAATCAATTGGAAAATTGCTGTCTCTCTCTCCACCTCTTCTTCCCCCTTTCTCTGCGACATGTGCTCTGAACAAACAAATGTAACGTCCGTGTTCCCTAGATTACTTCCCATCAACCAGCACACAGCTCGTACACACCCTTTTTAGCCCGGGCTCCCAGGTAATGGTTTTAGCCATCACCCTCCTCCCCCCTCACAAGTAGTGGTCCAAAGCAAACATTTGAAAACTTGCACTCTGTTCGTGATCTTCTCTTGTATTCTGCTTCCGTGAAATCGAGTTGCCTGTCACACGAATTAAACCGCCGGTTCCCTTTATTTGTTTTGGTAAGCGCGAGTCTTGCTTAGATTAACACAAACTCTAGAATACCTGGAAATCGCATACGATTCCTTGTAATCGAGGAATCGTGTTTTCCTCTGAGAGAGGTCCTGGATTTTCCTGGTATTGAGCGGAGGGGGGAGGGCTCTGTGTCCGGTAAAATAAACAGGTGGCGTATATGTGTCCGGGCACAATATTCTGTTTTCGTATGTGGGGTTCTGTCTGAACTTTAGTTTCGATTTAAAATAGCTTGAATTTTTATTTAGATTAAAAAAGAAATGGATAGTATGTTTTGTTGTTTAGGTAAGTAATATTTGTAAAGCTTGATTTGTCAGTTGCAAGATAATATGCAATGTTTGTTCGAGGGGGAATGGGACACATTGGTGACATATAGACACCTGGCGCGACCCCCGCACACGCGCCAGGTGTCTATGTCACCAAGGGGACACATAGAAGGCCGGGTTGCTTGTTGATTGAATCGAAGAGTTGTGAAGCTGCTTCACTGAAGCGATATTAATATTTCAACCTGCATGCTTTTGATTGCGATTCTTATTTTCTTATTCATTTTGATAACTGCAAAGTTTTCCTGAAAATTCTCTGTTTCTAGACGAAGTTGACTCAATGTCATCTGAAAAGACGCCACTGCTCAGTGGCTCCACCCCCCTCGATGAAGAGGGAACTGTTTCAAGTACAAATAAATCTACAAAATCACATTCTGTTACATCTTCCAATATCAGCAAGCTGTCTACCAACCTACAGATCTTAGAGGTACAACATCCTTGAAACCGTAGTATGACATTTGCAATTTGCAATGATTGATAGAACTAACCGATTTTCTATTGTCATAACAACACTGCAATCGAAAGTTAGGTCGGACAACTACACAGCCTTGAGTCTTTACTTTGTTGATAGACCTAGAAGTCTATTCCACCGATCCTCAAACTGTACACGTTTATCCAATTATCGACCCGAACCCTACAAACATTCCAAGCTAAAATACTGACCATGCGAAATGTAAATAGCATAGCTCTCTGAAATGTCCGAATCCTTGCCCCTTCTGACGGGCGGGTTGGAAGAAGGGATAGTAGGCACAGTGGACTACAACTCTGTCAGTAGAAGGACCAATTCCATGAGCTCAGGAACTAGCAAAATCTCATCCAATCTACAAATATGTGAGGTGTGTGGTGCTCAGTACTATATCGTGCTGATAGAGAGCTGTGTGTTACATGTGTGTTGTATGCGACGTGTATGTCATGGGTTATTGGATCTGATAGTTGCTGAGAGTCGAGTGTGTGTTTGTCAGTTTATCAAAAGGTCTGGCATGTCATATAAAGCGATCCTTCATACTGCTAAATATATTTTCATTTTTCAATTCCGTTCCCATTATATGTTCTGATATGAAGAAGAATCCGACGAGCTTTTAATGCGTTCTTCATTCGCATAGCTCTTGCTTGTGAAGTATACCCCCTAGAAAGCTTTACTGCTTAGTTGGATGACATTGTACTACATTATATCTTGTCTTGTCTTGCCAACTTCTTTGCATTTCCACAGTGCTGTCGATAACTAGTTAGTTTTTAAGATGAGTGAAGACGACCTCCCTTCTCACAATGAAATAATAATGTCAAGTGGATCTAGCCACGATTCGAATAATTTCGCTGAAAACCCGGACAGCAATTCAGCTGAAACTAAGCTTATCAGTTATGACGTCATATCGGTTATCAGTGACGTCATAGAACCAGTTATCATCGATAACCAAACACCTGATCCTGACTGTAGATTCTTCCTGACTGTATGTAGTATGTGTTGCTAGGTGTTGCTAGGTGAGGTGTGTGTGTGTTGCTAGGTGTTGCTAGGTGAGGTGTGTGTGTGTTGCTAGGTGTTGCTGACTGTAGATTCTTTCCTCAGTTGACAGATGATAGTAGATTTGATACTCTCTCTTCTGTCACCCTCGCCTGGAGAGACCTCCACGTGTATTGCGAGACTGTCACCCCAGCACCCTTCTACAGCCCAAAGTCAGGGAAATACAGCTCCAAGGATATCCTCAAAAGGGGTAAGTCGCTAAAAATAGATTTGATGTTGAGATATCATCTCCCTAATCATACAATTACCGAGCGTGCCTTGGCGGTTTTATCTTGACGTGTGAAAGGTTGTAGGATTGTCGTGCACGAATACAGAGGGACGCGCTTGATATATTTTCCACTGTCAAGTTTGTCAATAGCACTCCCATTCAGTGTCAGGATATGTGGAGCCAGGACAGTTGGTTGCTATCTTGGGATCTAGTGGATCTGGAAAGACCACCCTACTAAATACACTCGCTCAGAGACCCATGAAGAACTTCAAAACGACAGGTATATTTAGTCAGGCTTGCAGGTTCCGACTTGCCAACATGCCTTTTCGTACCTACCGCTGTATAATTTATTGGTGTCTGGATTTGCCTGGCTAGACTGTGTAAAGGGAGGGTTAGAACATAGCAAGTCTGGATAAGGCAATCATCACCTTTCTTTTGACTAATCTTCGATTCATTTATCCATTCCACTTTCCAGGTACGATCCATGTTAATGGATGGCCGATTGAGCGATCCCAGATGAATCTAGTGAGTGCTTACGTTGAACAAACCGACAACTTCATTGATGTAATGACGGTCCGAGAAACGCTGATCTTTCACGTGAGTAGTTACAGGAAATTGGTGGTTGTAAACTATACAAATATAATGGTATTAGAAACGCTGTGACCCGTAGCCATGAATTCGAATTTTTAAAACTTTAAATCATCAAAAAAGTGAAAATTTCATATTTTCTGCTAGGCGGTGTTGCGAATGGACAAGAGAATCCGGTTTGATAAACGTGTTGCAAAGGTTGACGCTATCATTCGAAAGGTATCAATCAATCAAATACAATGCTCTGACCGCGGTTCTCACATGCTCCGCCGCGGCCAGTCTCAATCATCTAACTTTGTTTCAGCTTGGTTTGTTGCCATGCCAACACGTCATGATTGGTAACCCCTACACCGGTCTGAAAGGAATCTCTGGGGGACAGAAGAAGAGGCTGTCAGTTGCTGTTGAGCTGCTAATGGATCCACCCCTCATGTTCCTTGATGAGCCTACTAGCGGGTAAATATAGCTTTATCCAGGAACCGACCGAATCAGGAAATACTGGTCCCTGATTGGCTGATAACCAGTCACGTGACCTAAATAACGAGCTCTGATTGGTTGTTTACTTGTTTCGGTCGGTTCCTGATTTTATCCAAGGGCGAATTGTGTTGCTTGACCAAATTGTCGGCTGATGATTTGCTCCTAAATCTTCCTGTTTCAGACTTGATTCCTACATGGCTGAGTCAATGGTGAAGTTGATCTCAAAACTGGCACAAGCGAACCGAACTATTCTCATGACAATTCATCAACCTAGTTCGGAGGTGTTTGCTCTGTTTGACAGGTAAGATGTTTGATTCGACAATCGACAGGTGAGATGTTTGGTTTGGTTTTAGTGTACCTTGCAGTGCTGCGCCCCGAAGACGCCAGGCACAAGTGGTACATGTTTTACTATGATGTTTATCCGTAGGTCCTTCCGGCACATACATTTTTCAAGGCATATCACCCAGTTTTCTTAGAAATCCCTTTCCTTCTAGTAATAGCTATTTTACGAAATGTGATTTATAGTGATCAGGTTCTAGCTAGGAAGGACTTCTCATTCCTGGAAATACATATTGAGCTATGTATACTTACTACTGCAATATCAGAGATTTCGCTTCCGCTAAAGTGGTATTCTACAGTTAGTTTTTAGTTGGACACGTAATAAATAACCAGGACATGTAAATCTCTCTTCCCCAGGGTTTGTCTGTTGGCTGATGGCCATGTTGCCTTCCTTGGAGATCGTGAGGCAGCCATTGAGCACTTTGACAAAATGGGAAAACCCTGCCCAAACCGGTTTAACCCGGCCGATCATTTTATCTTTGAGTTGGCTGTCAAAGTAGGGGAGGAGGAAAGGTGCCTTGGGAACATCGAGGTATTAATCATGATCAGTACTCAGTAACATTTCATAGAAGTAGTGGACCTCTTATTGGACTCCGCATCCGCTCTTTTGATTTCTTTTTACTGTAATGAGGCGCTAGGATGGCTTTCGTAGGAAATGGATAGAACTTTGATAACCACTGTATTACTACGGTTGTTATGTGTGTTTCAGGAGGTAGTAACGTATTTCAAGGAGTCGGAGCACTACTTAGCGATTGAGGGGAAGATATCTCAGGTAGCCAAGGATAACCCAGTTCGACCTAACATTATCAGGTAATTATCCAATTAGCCAATTAGGGAACTAATTAGCTAACTTATAAGCCAATTATTCAGCCAACTTTATTTAGATATGAATCTTATAGTCCTATCGTATTTCAGCCGTAGAAACATGCAGACGAACTACTGTACTCAATTGTTTGAGAACCTGAAGAGGGCTTATGTGATCCAGAAACGCTCACCACGACTTGCGAGCCAGCGATGGATTGAAACACTGGTAACTAGAGAAATCTATTTCTTGATATTCTGTGCTGACTGTCAAGTCAGCCTTTTAAACTATGTGCTGATAAAACATCATATATCCATTGCTACTCGATTACCGTTTGAAAGACCCACATTTTCAGATCTGGGCCCTTCTCAGTGGGCTAGGTTTCTTTATGCTACCAAACAATCAGGAAGTAGGACAGAATAAAGGTGGACTTCTTTTCTTCTTTTGCACTTCTTTCACCTTCGCATACACATTCGCACAAGCATCCAGCCTTCCAAAGGAGTTCCCGGTGAGTTAAATTATTAGCTAAAATTAAACTTAATTTTTAGGACAATGTAAGTTAAATTTCAGTCAGTTTTGGGAATCCATTACACATGTATCTTCTTTTCAGATTCTCCACAAGGAGTACAGAGCGGGGATGTACGGAGTTTGCTCCTACCTGGCATCCCTCATGATTCTCCTAATACCTCACATCCTGGCACTAGTGATGTTCCAGCTGATCATCAGTTATTTCCTTACAGGTATTATCTGTCAGGCCAATGCTCTGACCACAGTTCTCACACGCTGTCAGGCCAATGCTCTAACAGGGTATTATAGGACTGATATTGTCAGAGTAATACACCTGTACTGAGTGAGTTATGTAATCGCCCTGTCAAAGACACATATACTGTACAACCAAACTAACCCAGTAACCCTCTCTGGTTGATTTTACTTTGTAACTTGCCATTTCACTATAAAACACCATTTCACCACGTATTATTACAGGTTTAGAACGAACAGTTCCAGCCTTTGTTTCCTGCTATTGGATTTGTGTTAGCATCGCCTGGGTCGCCTCATGTCTAGGTAAGCAATGTCTGACAGCTGTCAGCCATGGTCCCCACTAGCGGCGTTCTGCATTGGTATCACTTTAAACGTGATTGGCCCTCGTGCGTTGGTCCCGAAATAAGGGTTTAACCGCTCTTTATGATATATTTCTACAACTCTCAGGCATATTTGCGGGCAGTCTAACGAAAAGTATTGCAGTAGCTAACTCGATTGTTGCTCCTATTATCATGCCTTTCCTTCTCTTTGGAGGTCTCTACCAAAACGATGCGTAAGTTATTGATGGATATTGTTCTTACCCTCCTTACAAATGTGACTGTGATACAGGTTCGAACAAGACAAATACCGGTCACTTATTAACTGCAGGGGTGCCCCTAGGTGTAAACTGGACACGATTATTATGTTCTTTAAATTTCAAGTCATGTCAAGTAACTAGCTAAATTCTCATTCCCCCACCACTCAGAAACACTCCCTACTGGTTCTACCCGGTGAAATACCTTTCCTGGATTCGCTACGGTTGGACAGCCCTTATGACCAACGAGTTCGATCGAATGGGAGAAATTGAGTGCGATCGAAAGGTTGGTTCGAAACTTAATTGCGAATTCGGACCTGTTTTTATAGCAATTTGTTTTAAAACAAAATGCACCTGTTTAGTGTTTTTAACAAACCGTCACCCTCTCAGCCGATGGGAAATTACAGTATCTCCGAATCATGTATCTTCGTCGATGGCCAACAGATTTTAGAAGTCTATGGAATTACACCTGTGAGTCAATTCGTAACATTCATTCCAATATATGAACAATCTTTTGAACATTCTAGTGAACACTCCACCCAGTATTATTATTTTAACATATTTTCCCAACAGGGCATTTGGTTCCCAAACATCATGGCCAACTTCATCCTTGGAATTGGACTTGCTTTGATATCTCTGGGATGTCTGTGGAGGCGAGTGCGGCGATGAACTCAGATACTTCAGAAAACAAAATATTATATCGTGTTGTTATGATTTAAGAGTGTCGGAGAGTAAGACATACAATTAGTTGTGTATGCACATTGTTTATGTACATTGTATACATTACCACAGACGATACTTGTGTTTTGACTGGAACTATGTCCTTTGTTGTGTAATGTGTTGTATTGGTTACATTGAAATTCCTTGCTGTACAAGAAATGACTGATTAATATTGTTGTTGTTGATTATAATTTCTTCATCACCACTTAATGGTCGTGAACAATAAGTGTTAGTTGGGGCTTTTTTACGTGGTGCTAAAATTGTTTACCTAGGCCCTAGGTCCACCTAAGTTTGAACTTTGATGATTGACAAATTTGTTACGAAAACCGTGGGCGCCCTTACGATAAGTCCACACTTTACAGGTGCGTTCTTCCAAAAAGGTAAAATGGCTGAAATCCAAACTACTCAACCGTTTTGGCTACTTTAAAGCAAGTTTATCTCATAGGAAATCTCAAGGCTAAACTCTAATTCGAGCACCCCGACCGGCCCTAAAATTAGCTGTAACCCTAGGAAACCGTGAGCGCTCACATTCCCCCCTTTTTTGTCTCTTTTTTCATTTTTTTTAATCCGACGCCGTGGTCTGAAGTCAGATAATAAACGCACACCACGATTGGTCACAGAGTGAACCTACAAAGTGGTACAACACCGAAGTGTCGAAAGTACCATCGTATCCATCATGGAACGCCCAAAAACTGAAACTCGGCCCGGATTTTTACAAAAATTTTCCTTTTTTCAGCATTTTTTGTGTCTGCATGGCACATTTCACTGGATTGAGCGCCGCGGCTATAAAGTTTGTATAAACGCTGCAAAAATCGAGCCGCGCAGTCGTAAAACAGTGCAGTTGCAGCTTTGTTTCAAACTTTCATCAACTAAAAAACTATTTATTGAGTTTCATTCATAAACATTCATAAACATTCATAAATAAATTAAGCATTGTACACAAAGTTTCAGCTCAAAAAGAGCTAACACTCAGACACCAAAAGGAATCGGGTTTTAATGGGCAGCCAAACAACATAGAAAAGCAAAACACCCCTGAATGATTTACTCTCTGAAAACACTCGGATCGTTTCTCCAATCCAACAGGGAGTTACTGTGCTGAACACTATACCCACGAACTGGTGGCTGGTCAGGGATGGTGGACAGATATTTACCGAGCGACTGCTTTAGCTCGAGTAGGGAAGCTGAAGATCTCACTACCCGAGGCACTGCATTCCATAACTGAGCTCCTTTTACGCCGAATGATGAGTCATAGGGGCCAGAGATGGATTTTTGGGCCAAGTAGTTATACCGAGGGATTACCGCTCTGGTGCCAAGGCGTGGGTGCTCTGTAAACAAGAGACTCGTACTGTTTGGTACTACCTTATGCAAGACCTTCCAGACGTGGATAATTATATATCGTTCTCGGCGCCGTTGAAGGGACAGGATTTTGAGGTGATGGAGTCTGTCCCAGTAATTCATGCCCGAACAACTCGCGATCCTGCGGGTGAATTGTCTCTGTGCCTCCTCAACCAGTGCAATATCTGACTTTTTGACAGGGTTCCATAGGGGGCAACAGTATTCAACCTGGGGTCTGACGATGGATTTGAGTAGGGTTAGCATGGTGTCATCCGATCTATCCCGAAACACACTAAGTGCCCAGCCACTCATCCGACGAGCCTTAGTCGTGATGCTGCCGATATGCTCCGACCATGCACAGTTTGTTGAAACAAGGACTCCTAGGTCTTTGACAGATTCGCTAGGGGATATCGTTTCGCCTCCAGGCCCACTGTAGGAGTAGTTTTCATTGGAGAATGGCAGCTCTCTTAACAGTTGGGTGGAGCGAAGAGTATAGTTCATAACTTCAAATTTGTCCTGGTGTAGGGACATGTTGTTATCTGTCGCCCAACGAGCAAACACAGCTAGACTTTTCTGGAGATCCTCTCTATCATCCAATGACTTGATTGCCTTCCACAGCTTGGAATCGTCTGCGAAGGTGAGGACTGTGCCAGAAAGAAGTGTCTCTATGTCTATCATATAGACTAAAAACAACAAGGGACCAATAACTGTACCCTGTGGGACACCACTGATGACCAATTCCTCCCGAGACTGAGCACCATCTACCATCACTGTTTGTACTCTTTCTGAAAGGAAGTTGTTGATCCAACGGTGTAGCTGTCCCCGAATACCGTATTTTTCCAATTTTGCCATCAAGACCTTGACATCGACTTTGTCAAAAGCCTTCTCCATGTCTAAATACACAACATCCACTTCGTGTCCGTTATTCAGTTCTCTCATGACATTATCGTAGTGGTTTAAGAGTTGAGTCAAGCAGCTTCTGTTCCTCCGGAAACCATGCTGGCCATCGTTGAAGAGCCCATTTCCCTCCAGATGATCGACAACTTTGTTTCTTACAACTCTCTCAAATGTTTTAATCATGTGGGAGGTGAGTGCGACAGGCCGATAATTTTTTGCCTCCATTTTGGATCCTTTCTTAAACACGGGGGTTATATATTGGCGTTTAAGGGTACGCTAACCAAAAATTTTTTTCGAGTGCAGGGAAATCTCTCACCGTAGGGTTGTAGGCCATGCCAAGGAGACCTCAAATATGCAATTTGAGCTCTCAAGTCGAATTCATATTTTTGCTACAGCTGCTTGAAAAATGAACTGAAAATACGTTTTTGGCATCCCAAAAAAATTTTTTTAAAGATAAGAGCATGAAAATTTGGGTATTTGAAGAGGACATGAAGGTGAATAACCACAAAAAATCTTTTTGCAATCCGAGCTGATTTCCGGTCCTGAGGTGGATTTCTTTTTTTCCACTTTAACGCCCTATTTGGCAAAGTTCCGAAAACATGTGAAAGCTGTAAATTGGTGAAAAGTTGCGTCTAACGATTATCTAAGTGGCCATAAATTTTGGGCGTGTCCTTATTTGAGATAAGCTGTACAGAGTTTTTTTAGTGAAAGCCGTCATTTCAGAAATAAATAAATTCCCTGTATCTCAAAAACGGTTGATCGTAGAGACCTGAGACTATGCTTAAACGATTCAGAAGGTCCGATTTTGGGGGGGTCTTCTGAGATACATTTTGCTCCTACTTCAACCGTTTTTGCTGTAATTGCGAAAAACAAAAACCCATCTTCGCCATCGTGGATTTTTTGTGATTTTGTTTTTGATGATTATAGGGACCCATATGGACCAAATAGTGAAGGAATTAGCTTGTTAAACATTTTTCCATAGTTTCGGTCCTTTCTTAGCTAAAATTCCCTAATTACAGGATATTGGAGTTTAGCTTTTGCCCTTTTCATAGAATTTGTTTTTCGCAATTACAGTAAAAACGGTTGAAGTAGGAGCAAAATGTCTCTCAGAAGACCCCCCCAAAATCGGACCTTCTGAATCGTTTAAGCATAGTCTCAGGTCTCTACGATCAACCGTTTTTGAGATACAGGGAATTTATTTAATTCTGAAATGACGGCTTTCACAAAAAAAACTCTGTACAGCTTATCTCGAATAAGGACACGCCCAAAATTTATGGCCACTTAGATAATTGTTAGACGCAACTTTTCACCAATTTACAGCTTTCACATGTTTTCGGAACTTTGCCAAATAGGGCGTTAAAGTGGAAAAAAAGAAATCCACCTCAGGAACGGAAATCAGCTCGGATTTCAAAACAAATTTTTGTGGCTACTCACCTCTTTGTCCTCTTCAAATCCACAAATTTTTATAATCCTATCTTTACAAATGTATTTTTAAGATGCCAAAAACTTATTTTCAGTTCATTTTTCAAGCAGCTGTAGCAAAAATATGAATTCGACTTGAGAGCTCAAATTGCATATTTGAGGTCTCCTTGGCATGGCCTACAACCCTACGGTGAGAGATTTCCCTGCACTCGAAAAAAAATTTTGGTTAGCGTACCCTTAAGGCATGTTGGTACAAATGTCTATGTAAGAGCCCAAAAGGGCAGCAAGAAGATGGAAAGCTCTGACGATGAACTTGATACACGGACCTACCTGCGGGAAACAGATGTGGAAGAAGAACACGTCCGATACTGTCAAGAACAAACCGTGGAGTGGGTAAGCGAGGTATTAACCCTAACCGGTGGGTTCGGTGAAATAAACCCGAACAGAGTGCAGCAGTACGGACCACAGACAGCGGAAGTTTGGAATGATCTGAAGGTCCCCTCCAGGACTAAACTCAATGCACTGACCAAGCCAGTGCTTTTAGACCTTGTGGAGGATGCATGCCGTATTCTTATGGAACAGACCTTCCCAGTTACTGAAGAGTTGTTAGCAGTGGGTTGCGAAACCTTGAGGATAAACCAGCTGGAGAAAGAGCTCAAAATACACAGTACAGAGCTCATAAAAACCCAAAGAAATCTAGTGGCTGCACAAGAGGAGCTCCTGAAAATCCAGAGGCAATTACTTGAGAAGAGGAAGGTTGAGATAACAGCTGTGCAGTCAACAGCACAACAGGAAATGAAGAGCTTTGCAGCCGTTTTGGAGAAAGAGTGTGCCTCGGCCCTGGCTCCAAAGAAGATTCAATCGGCAATCGTGGCAGCATCGGAGGACCGTGGGTGTAACATCATCATCCATGGATTGGAAGAGTTGAAAGACAATGTAAATGGTGAGAAGCTTGAAACTCAAATTAAGTCTCTTTTTGGTGAGCTTGAAGAGGCTCCGAAAGTGCAATCCGCCGAGCGCTTGGGAAAGCAGTCCTCATCGGCAAGACCTGTGAAAGTCGTGCTGAGGAGCAGAGAAGCTCAAATTTCAATCCTGTCGAAGAAATCCCTGCTGAAAGGGAACGACAAGTTTGGCAAAGTCTTTATATCTCCTGATAGAACAGTAGAAGAACGGAATGAACGGAAAAAGCTTGTTGTTGAACTGAAGGAGAAGGTAAAGCAGTCCCCTGGAACCTACTTCATAATCCGTGGAAAGAGGGTGTTAGAAGCACCAAGGGACATTTGAACATTTGTATAAACACTACTAGCTCATGGACTCTGATTTATTGATCAAATAGAGTAAAACCGCTTTTGAAAGCAGGAAGTTATCCGTTAAGTTTTTTCTTTTTTAAGTGATATCTTACCAATATGCTATAAAGCGGTATATTTAATAGGCCAGTCATATGATGTCGAAAGTAGATCAAAAATCGGCGTTCAAGTTGTAAATCTAATTCCACTTCTATGGCACTCTAATAGGTCCCTAGAACCACCAAAAAAATTCACCGCACTCTACGCGGTGGAGAACTTGACTTAATTGGGCCTAATTGGTTACAGGGTACTTTCAGCCTGAAGCCAACACCGTAAGTGCCCTTAGAGTAGGAGTAGAGAAAAAAACAAGGGCACTTAAGTGATCAGCGCCCACACATTAGTGGGGGTAGGTGCTGGAATTAAGTCTCTATCTCATCCCGTTAATTAGATAATTGAATAATTAGATGCGCACATAGCCGTTTTATGGTTATACGGTAAAAACCATCTTAGGAAACGAGTAGAGAAAAAACCAAGGGCACTAAAGTGTTCAGCGACCTCACATTAGTGGGGGTAGGTGCTGGAATTAAGTCTCTATCTCATCTGGATAATTAGATAATTGGTTAATTAGATGCGCACATAGCCGTTTTTGGCCATATGGCTATATCCACTTAGGAGAGGCGTAGAGACTTTTTACAGGCGCCATTTTGTAGGCAATGGCCAAGTTATGGGGGGTCTTCGTCGGACTTTTAAGCTCTATCTCTAACCGTTTAGCCGTTATTAGGCTTTAAAGGCGCTCAAAATGAGCAAAAAACGGTAAAAAGCCCGATTTTGAGCACCTTTAAAGCCTAATAACGGTTAAACGGTTGGAGATAGAGATTAAAAGTCCGACGAAGACCCCCCATAACTTGGCCATTGCCTACAAAATGGCGCCTGTAAAAAGTCTCTACGCCTCTCCTAAGTGGATATAGCCATATGGCCAAAAACGGCTATGTGCGCATCTAATTAACCAATTATCTAATTATCCAGATGAGATAGACTTAATTCCAGCACCTACCCCCACTAATGTGAGGTCGCTGAACACTTTAGTGCCCTTGGTTTTTTCTCTACTCGTTTCCTAAGATGGTTTTTACCGTATAACCATAAAACGGCTATGTGCGCATCTAATTATCCAATTATCTAATTAACGGGATGAGATAGAGACTTAATTCCAGCACCTACCCCCACTAATGTGTGGGCGCTGATCACTTTAGTGCCCTTGTTTTTTTCTCTACTCCTACTCTAAGGGCACTTACGGTGTTGGCTTCAGGCTGAAAGTACCCTGTAACCAATTAGGCCCAATTAAGTCAAGTTCTCCACCGCGTAGAGTGCGGTGAATTTTTTTGGTGGTTCTAGGGACCTATTAGAGTGCCATAGAAGTGGAATTAGATTTACAACTTTTACGCCGAGAAAAAAACGTCATATGACCGGCCTATAATGTTAATTGATGATGATGATGATGACAAAAAAACCATAATTTCGCGAAAGTTTTTAAAAGTTTGCTTTCTTCAACATTTAAAAAAGTTATGATCTTCTAATTACGAGCTCTCTGGCATGAGCTACAGTCCTCTATTGCGTCTCAGGGGCCTTCAAAGTATACCAATTAAAGTCGTTTCTATTTCAAATATGTTTCAAACCACTTTTTCTCAAGACCGTCTGGCACCGGTGACGGGGCAATTTTACCGATTCATCTTTCCACTCCAGGATAGTTATGGCGTGTAGGAACTTCTCTATAGCACTAATATCCTACTTAAATCCAATATTGTGTGTTCTTCTCCTTATCTCAAAAGATGTGAGTACAAGAGGGAGAGTTTTAATAAGACAGTTCATAAAAGAATACTCATGATCCCTGTGATTTCCTAGCTCAACTATTACACATCGATGTAGCCTTGACATTCCCCCGTTGATGATTATCAAGGGTATGTTTGAAATAAACAGTTTGTTTTCATTTCAGGCCAACGCAATCTGGTACACATTTGGTATTTTGTTTAGTATAGCACCTCTGTTTTCCCTGGCCCTACCGAGGGAACATGGCATAGTGTACAGAGGTTACTTTATTGGTGCAGTGGGGTCAGCAGGTGAGTGGGTTTTAGGTCATAGTCACAACAATTGTGTTTCGATAAATCGATCATTGTAGTTTGCCTTGCTCGACCATCTCTCACTGCTACAGCTGCCCCGTGACGGAAGACAAATATTAGAACAATATTTATGAAGCAATTAATCGTTACACCATTATTATCCAGGATTAATTGTGTCGTGGTATACTGACCATCACAAGCAGCTTGGTTGTTATCTGGTTGGACTGTCATTTTTCCACATCTCAGAGTACCTTCTAACAGGTATTGTCTTTTCCCAATTCCCGCTCTCATAAAAGACCCATTCATCGCTGAGGTTTTCAGTACCCCACAGCGCAGGGCAACTTCTCTCTTTCTCAATCTGTAATCATCTAAACACTCTTTCCAGCGTTATTTAAAGAACACAAGCTCTCCTACGATTCCTTCCTTCTCAACCACTCCACTGCCTACCATGTAGCACTGGTAGTTGGACTATTTGAGTACCTGGTCACTTTCGTCAACCTTGGCCCTGGATACAAGTTTTACGCGGTACGTATTAGATTTTGTTTTTTGTGTGTTGCTTTAGGAGATGAATTCTTGCTCAGATCTCTTTATTGAGAGTTTAGGAGATAAGTTAGTCTGTACATACAATAGTTTATTTGTTCATTTAATCTACAGTTATATCTGACACCCCCCTTCTAATACAACATGATCAATCTCACTCTCCCCTCCGCCCCCTTATTTTTCAGCCGATATACTGGACAGGAGGGGTGGTAATGATAGCGGGAGATGCGGTCAGGAAGCTGGCCATGATAACGGCAGCGGAAAACTTTGACCACATCGTCCAGGACACTAAGAACGAGGACCACAAGGTAAGGGAGGTTTAGTACCATTGTATTTTATAATTAAAGTTGGGGAGGTTTATTACCATTGTATTTTATATATAAAGTTGGGGAGGTTTCGGTGACTTGATCTGCCGAATAGTGTGCTCTGAAATATAATGCAGTGGGAGCCACACAATTAGTGACCTACATTGTTTTCGGGGAGTTTTACGAATAGTATATCAATTGATTCAGTCAACTAACCAATGTCCAATTTCTCAGCTTGTCCAGAACGGTGTGTATGCGATATCGCGACACCCCTCCTATGCGGGTTGGTTCTATTGGTCCATCGCAACCCAGCTGCTCCTCTGTAATCCCGTGTCAACCTGTGCTTATGCTTATGCTGCCTGGAGATTCTTTAGTGAGAGGTATGTGTGTGTGAATATTGTACAGTTCTAAAAGCAGTTCCTTATTCGGTAGCCTCGGTAACTATGGTAACCATAACAACCATGTTAACTAGATTCACTCATCACCATGGCAGGGTGTGAACTGCATGTCGTGTTTGCTAGTCGCGAGCGCGCTTGCGAGACAAGCAAACACGTCAAGGTTCATTAACAAGCATCCTGCTCAGTCATTTTAGATTTAATACACAATGTAAGGATACCATGTAATAGGTGAGACTCTTGCCGTCACCCTCGTTCAAGTCCCGTGAAAAACGGAGCAGTACACGCAAACTGATGCCCATTTTCCTCGCGTGACCCCGATTCAGCAGTTTGAGACACCAACTCTTTAGGGGGCCATATCTCAGGAACCAGACAAGATAGGAAAAATCGCCGTCTAACGAGGCGTACAGTTTTTAATCTAGTTTACCACTGTACCGGCCGTTTCACTCTCCGACCTAAAACAAAAATCGCAACCCCACAAAACTTCAAAATAATGAAATTCGCATCTCGCATGTCGTGTTGCATGTCGTGTTGCATGTCGTGTCATGTTATTGACGCGCTCGCGTTCAACTCTCACACAGCAGCTGCAGAACATGGCGGGAAACATCGAGGAGTAGAGAGAGGGTCGGTGCCGAATCAAATATTTCTTGATCTTGATCTACTCCATCTCTCAGCTATCCTACCCCTCATCAACTCGATCTCTCAGCTACCCTACCCCTCATCTACTCCATCTTTCAGCTACCCTACCCCTTATCTAGTCCATCTCTCAGCTACCCTACTCCTCATCTACTCCATCTCTCAGCTTCCCTATTAGGGAAGCATAGAGATGGAAACGAATCCCTATCCATAATCGTTTCCATCTCTATGCTTCCCTAGCCCTCATCAACTCCATCTTTCAGCTAGCCTACCCCTAATCTAGTCCATCTCTCCGCTACCCTACTCCTCATCTACTCCATCTCTCAGCTACCCTACCTCCCATTTACTCCATCTCTCAGCTACCCTACCTCCCATTTACTCCATCTCTCAGCTTCCCTACCTCCCATTTACTCCATCTCTCAGCTTACCTACCTCCCATTTACTCCATATCTCAGCTTCCCTACCTGCCATTTACTCCATCTCTCAGATACCCTACCTCCCATTTAAGTACTCCATCTCTCAGCTTACCTACCTTCCATTTACTCCATCTCTCAGCTTCCCTACCTCCCATTTACTCCATCCCTCAGCTACCCTACCTCCCATTTGATCCATCTCTCAGCTTCCCTACCTCCCATTTACTCCATTTCTCAGCTTCCCTACCTCTCATTTACTTACTCCATCTCTCAGCTACCCTACCTCCCATTTACTCCATCTCTCAGCTTCCCTACCTCCCATTTACTCCATCTCTCAGCTACCCTACCTCCCATTTACTCCATCTCTCAGCTTCCCTACCTCCCATTTACTCCATCCCTCAGCTACCCTACCTCCCATTTGATCCATCTCTCAGCTTCCCTACCTCCCATTTACTCCATTTCTCAGCTTCCCTACCTCTCATTTAGTACTCCATCTCTCAGCTACCCTACCTCCCATTTACTCCATCTCTCAGCTTCCCTACCTCCCATTTACTCCATCTCTCAGCTACCCTACCTCCCATTTACTCCATCTCTCAGCTACCCTACCTCCCATTTACTCCATTTCTCAGCTTACCTACCTCCCATTTACTCCATCTCTCAGCTTCCCTACCTCCCATTTACTCCATCCCTCAGCTTCCCTACCTCCCATTTACTCTATCTCTCAGCTACCCTACCACCCATTTACTCCATCTCTCAGCTTTCCTACCTCCCATTTACTCCATCTCTCAGCTTCCCTACCTCCCATTTACTCCATCTCTCAGCTTCCCTACCTCCCATTTACTCCATCTCTCAGGGGTAGGAATGTTAGGATAAATGAGAGATGGAGTAAATGGGAGGTAGGGAAGCTGAGAGATGGAGTAAATGGGAGGTAGGGAAGCTGAGAGATGGAGTAAATGGGAGGTAGGGAAGGTAAGCGATGGAGTAAATGGGAGGTAGGGAAGCTGAGAGATGGAGTAAATGTGAGGTAGGGTATCTGAAAGATGGAGTAAATGGCAGGTAGGGAAGCTGAGATATGGAGTAAATGGGAGGTAGGTAAGCTGAGAGATGGAGTAAATGGGAGGTAGGGAAGCTGAGAGATGGAGTAAATGGGAGGTAGGGAAGCTGAGAGATGGAGTAAATGGGAGGTAGGGTAGCTGATAGATGGAGTGAATGGGAGGTTGGGTAGCTGAGAGATGGAGTAAATGGGAGGTAGGGAAGCTGAGAGATGGAGTAAATGGGAGGTAGGGAAGCTGAGAGATGGAGTAAATGGGAGGTAGGTAAGCTGAGAGATGGAGTAAATGGGAGGTAGGGTATCTGAGAGATGGAGTAAATGGGAGGTAGGGAAGGTAAGCGATGGAGTAAATGGGAGGTAGGGAAGCTGAAAGATGGAGTATATGGGAGGTAGGGAAGCTGAGAGATGGAGTAAATGGGAGGTAGGGTAGCTGAGAGATGGAGTAAATGGGAGGTAGGGAAGTTGAGAGATGGAGTAAATGGGATGTAGGGAAGCTGAGGGATGGAGTAAATGGGAGGTAGGGAAGCTGAGAGATGGAGTAAATGGGAGGTAGGGAAGCTGAGGGATGGAGTAAATGGGAGGTAGGGAAGCTGAGAGATGGAGTAAATGGGTGGTAGGGTAGCTGAGAGATGGAGTGAATGGGAGGTAGGGTAGCTGAGAGATGGAGTAAATGGGAGGCAGGGATGGAGTAAATGGGAGGTAGGGAAGCTGAGGGATGGAGTAAATGGGAGGTAGGGAAGCTGAGAGATGGAGTAAATGGGAGGTAGGGAAGCTGAGAGATGGAGTAAATGGGAGGTAGGGTAGCTGATAGATGGAGTGAATGGGAGGTTGGGTAGCTGAGATATGGAGTAAATGGGAGGTAGGGAAGCTGAGAGATGGAGTACTAAATGAGAGGTAGGGAAGCTGAGAGATGGAGTAAATGTGAGGTAGGGTATCTGAAAGATGGAGTAAATGGCAGGTAGGGAAGCTGAGATATGGAGTAAATGGGAGGTAGGTAAGCTGAGAGATGGAGTAAATGGGAGGTAGGGAAGCTGAGAGATGGAGTAAATGGGAGGTAGGGAAGCTGAGAGATGGAGTAAATGGGAGGTAGGGTAGCTGATAGATGGAGTGAATGGGAGGTTGGGTAGCTGAGAGATGGAGTAAATGGGAGGTAGGGAAGCTGAGAGATGGAGTAAATGGGAGGTAGGGAAGCTGAGAGATGGAGTAAATGGGAGGTAGGTAAGCTGAGAGATGGAGTAAATGGGAGGTAGGGTATCTGAAAGATGGAGTAAATGGCAGGTAGGGAAGCTGAGATATGGAGTAAATGGGAGGTAGGTAAGCTGAGAGATGGAGTAAATGGGAGGTAGGGAAGCTGAGAGATGGAGTAAATGGGAGGTAGGGTAGCTGAGAGATGGAGTAAATGGGAGGTAGGGTAGCTGAGAGATGGAGTAGATGAGGAGTAGGGTAGCGGAGAGATGGACTAGATTAGGGGTAGGGTAGCTGAAAGATGGAGTTGATGAGGGCTAGGGAAGCATAGAGATGGAACTAGATTATGGATAGGGATTCCCTACCCCTAATCGTTTCCATCTCTATGCTTCCCTAATAGGGAAGCTGAGAGATGGAGTAGATGAGGAGTAGGGTAGCTGAGAGATGGAATAGATAAGGGGTAGGGTAGCTGAAAGATGGAGTAGATGAGGGGTAGGGTAGCTGAAAGATGGAGTAGATGAGGGGTAGGGTAGCTGAGAGATCGAGTTGATGAGGGGTAGGATAGCTGAGAGATGGAGTAGATCAAGATCAAGAAATATTTGATTCGGCACCGACCCTCTCTCTACTCCTCGATGTTTCCCGCCATGTTCTGCAGCTGCTGTGTGAGAGTTGAACGCGAGCGCGTCAATAACATGACACGACATGCAACACGACATGCAACACGACATGCGAGATGCGAATTTCATTATTTTGAAGTTTTGTGGGGTTGCGATTTTTGTTTTAGGTCGGAGAGTGAAACGGCCGGTACAGTGGTAAACTAGATTAAAAACTGTACGCCTCGTTAGACGGCGATTTTTCCTATCTTGTCTGGTTCCTGAGATATGGCCCCCTAAAGAGTTGGTGTCTCAAACTGCTGAATCGGGGTCACGCGAGGAAAATGGGCATCAGTTTGCGTGTACTGCTCCGTTTTTCACGGGACTTGAACGAGGGTGACGGCAAGAGTCTCACCTATTACATGGTATCCTTACATTGTGTATTAAATCTAAAATGACTGAGCAGCATGCTTGTTAATGAACCTTGACGTGTTTGCTTGTCTCGCAAGCGCGCTCGCGACTAGCAAACACGACATGCAGTTCACACCCTGCATGGTAACCAAAGTAATCGTCCATTCCTCAGGATTGAGGAGGAGGAATATTATCTGGTTCAATTCTTCCGTGGGGAGTATGTTGACTACAAAGATAACGTTGGAATTGGTATTCCTTTTATCAAGGGGTATGAAATTGATCCTGCTGTTCGAGAGCAGTTGCTTAAGAAGAACAAGTGATAGCAGATCTGATAGCAGATGATATCCTGTGATCGCCTTTTTTTCAGAACTCGGAAAACTATTTATAATTGTTACCAGGACCTCTTAGTTGTAGCTGTGCTTGTAATTTGTAGATAGTATATTCTATATGTTACCATGGTTATCATTTGGTAACGAAATTACCCCTACCTACCTACCGCGATGCCTCCATGAGGGGTAATTTCGTTACCATGGTTACCATGGTTACCATAATTATGCAGCATGTAAAACCTCCGTTTTTAGATGATCAGAATATTTGCCGCCCCATTTTCAGGGCTGTTAACGCGTGTTTGTAATGTTTGTATGTTATGCAGTTGGGAAGTTAGGGTCGAGTAAGGCTAGGTTGCCCACGAAATATTGGGGTCGAGTGGCTCTAGTGTGATCTAGTCTCATCTACTGTAATATTTATATTTATAATTGTAATCCTCTAAATATTAAATAATTTAAAATAATATTTTCCGTTAACGATTAGTTTTAATGTTTCCAACTGAAACCTTGCAAACCTTCAGTTCCAAACCTCATTCTTCTAAACTCATTTTCTAGTGTGATCTATAATGGCCAGATGAGGCAACTAAATAACTAATCACCGTGGCAATAACACTGGTATCATAATCGCCACTTGATATCTGTGGGCAAAAAAGTTCCTGATCTCTGGGTGAAGTTGCTGAGAAGAAAAGGACCGGATGTGTGATGACGAGGTGGAAGTGATCATCCCCCTCGAACCACTGGTTTGTGTGTTTGTTTGTTTGTTTGTTTGTTTATTTGTTTGTTTGTTTGTTTGTTTGTTTGTTTGTTTGTTTGTTTGTTTGTTTGTTTGTTTGTTTGTTTGTTTGTTTGTGCGTTTGTTTGTGCGTTTGTTTGTGCGTTTGTTTGTGTGTTTGTGCGTTTCCTTATTTGTTTGTTTGTCCCTAATAACCTACCCATTACAGGTAGGCAGGACATTTGATCCGCGGCTCGAGTACAATCAGGCCAAGGATGCATTCGATCGGAGAAAAAAGTTTTTAAATCAACAATGCACCTCTTCCCATACCCTCATTGAATCTGAGGAATCTGCTAACTATGGGGCTGCTCTGTTCAGGTATTTGTTTTTATCCATCCACTTGATGTAATGATTGAAAATGTGGTTAAAAGTTAGCAAACCTAATTATAATTGAAAGTCTTTCTCCCAGGAAGTTCCCTGTGTATGAAAATCAACACTAGTGGCTGCACAAGAGGAGCTCCTGAAAATCCAGAGGCAATTACTTGAGAAGAGGAAGGTTGAGATAACAGCTGTGCAGTCAACAGCACAACAGGAAATGAGAGCTTTGCAGCCGTTTTGGAGAAAGAGTGTGCCTCGGCCCTGGCTCCAAAGAAGATTCAATCGGCAATCGTGGCAGCATCGGAGGACCGTGGGTGTAACATCATCATCCATGGATTGGAAGAGTTGAAAGACAATGTAAATGGTGAGAAGCTTGAAACTCAAATTAAGTCTCTTTTTGGTGAGCTTGAAGAGGCTCCGAAAGTGCAATCCGCCGAGCGCTTGGGAAAGCAGTCCTCATCGGCAAGACCTGTGAAAGTCGTGCTGAGGAGCAGAGAAGCTCAAATTTCAATCCTGTCGAAGAAATCCCTGCTGAAAGGGAACGACAAGTTTGGCAAAGTCTTTATATCTCCTGATAGAACAGTAGAAGAACGGAATGAACGGAAAAAGCTTGTTGTTGAACTGAAGGAGAAGGTAAAGCAGTCCCCTGGAACCTACTTCATAATCCGTGGAAAGAGGGTGTTAGAAGCACCAAGGGACATTTGAACATTTGTATAAACACTACTAGCTCATGGACTCTGATTTATTGATCAAATAGAGTAAAACCGCTTTTGAAAGCAGGAAGTTATCCGTTAAGTTTTTTCTTTTTTAAGTGATATCTTACCAATATGCTATAAAGCGGTATATTTAATAGGCCAGTCATATGATGTCGAAAGTAGATCAAAAATCGGCGTTCAAGTTGTAAATCTAATTCCACTTCTATGGCACTCTAATAGGTCCCTAGAACCACCAAAAAAATTCACCGCACTCTACGCGGTGGAGAACTTGACTTAATTGGGCCTAATTGGTTACAGGGTACTTTCAGCCTGAAGCCAACACCGTAAGTGCCCTTAGAGTAGGAGTAGAGAAAAAAACAAGGGCACTTAAGTGATCAGCGCCCACACATTAGTGGGGGTAGGTGCTGGAATTAAGTCTCTATCTCATCCCGTTAATTAGATAATTGAATAATTAGATGCGCACATAGCCGTTTTATGGTTATACGGTAAAAACCATCTTAGGAAACGAGTAGAGAAAAAACCAAGGGCACTAAAGTGTTCAGCGACCTCACATTAGTGGGGGTAGGTGCTGGAATTAAGTCTCTATCTCATCTGGATAATTAGATAATTGGTTAATTAGATGCGCACATAGCCGTTTTTGGCCATATGGCTATATCCACTTAGGAGAGGCGTAGAGACTTTTTACAGGCGCCATTTTGTAGGCAATGGCCAAGTTATGGGGGGTCTTCGTCGGACTTTTAAGCTCTATCTCTAACCGTTTAGCCGTTATTAGGCTTTAAAGGTGCTCAAAATCGGGCTTTTTACCGTTTTTTAGCTCATTTTGAGCGCCTTTAAAGCCTAATAACGGCTTAAACGGTAGAGATAGAGCTTTTAAAAGTCCGACGAAGACCCCCCATAACTTGGCCATTGCCTACAAAATGGCGCCTGTAAAAAGTCTCTACGCCTCTCCTAAGTGGATATAGCCATATGGCCAAAAACGGCTATGTGCGCATCTAATTAACCAATTATCTAATTATCCAGATGAGATAGAGACTTAATTCCAGCACCTACCCCCACTAATGTGAGGTCGCTGAACACTTTAGTGCCCTTGGTTTTTTTCTCTACTCGTTTCCTAAGATGGTTTTTACCGTATAAACCATAAAACGGCTATGTGCGCATCTAATTATCAATTATCTAATTAACGGGATGAGATAGAGACTTAATTCCAGCACCCTACCCCCACTAATGTGTGGGCGCTGATCACTTAAGTGCCCTTGTTTTTTTTCTCTACTCCTACTCTAAGGGCACTTACGGTGTTGGCTTCAGGCTGAAAGTACCCTGTAACCAATTAGGCCCAATTAAGTCAAGTTCTCCACCGCGTAGAGTGCGGTGAATTTTTTTGGTGGTTCTAGGGACCTATTAGAGTGCCATAGAAGTGGAATTAGATTTACAACTTTTACGCCGAGAAAAAAACGTCATATGACCGGCCTATAATGTTAATTGATGATGATGATGATGACAAAAAAACCATAATTTCGCGAAAGTTTTTAAAAGTTTGCTTTCTTCAACATTTAAAAAAGTTATGATCTTCTAATTACGAGCTCTCTGGCATGAGCTACAGTCCTCTATTGCGTCTCAGGGGCCTTCAAAGTATACCAATTAAAGTCGTTTCTATTTCAAATATGTTTCAAACCACTTTTTCTCAAGACCGTCTGGCACCGGTGACGGGGCAATTTTACCGATTCATCTTTCCACTCCAGGATAGTTATGGCGTGTAGGAACTTCTCTATAGCACTAATATCCTACTTAAATCCAATATTGTGTGTTCTTCTCCTTATCTCAAAAGATGTGAGTACAAGAGGGAGAGGTTTAATAAGACAGTTCATAAAAGAATACTCATGATCCCTGTGATTTCCTAGCTCAACTATTACACATCGATGTAGCCTTGACATTCCCCCGTTGATGATTATCAAGGGTATGTTTGAAATAAACAGTTTGTTTTCATTTCAGGCCAACGCAATCTGGTACACATTTGGTATTTTGTTTAGTATAGCACCTCTGTTTTCCCTGGCCCTACCGAGGGAACATGGCATAGTGTACAGAGGTTACTTTATTGGTGCAGTGGGGTCAGCAGGTGAGTGGGTTTTAGGTCATAGTCACAACAATTGTGTTTCGATAAATCGATCATTGTAGTTTGCCTTGCTCGACTATCTCTCACTGCTACAGCTGCCCCGTGACGGAAGACAAATATTAGAACAATATTTATGAAGCAATTAATCATTACACCATTATTATCCAGGATTAATTGTGTCGTGGTATACTGACCATCACAAGCAGCTTGGTTGTTATCTGGTTGGACTGTCATTTTTCCACATCTCCGAGTACCTTCTAACAGGTATTGTCTTTTTCCCGCTCTCAAAAGACCCATTCATCGCAGAGGTTTTCAGTGCCCCACAGCGCAGGGCAACTTCTCTCTTTCTCAATCTGCAATCAACATATTATCTTTCCAGCGTTATTTAAAGAACACAAGCTCTCCTACGATTCCTTCCTTCTCAACCACTCTACTGCCTACCATATAGCACTGGTAGTTGGACTTTTTGAGTACCTGGTCACTTTCGTCAACCTTGGCCCTGGATACAAGTTTTACGCGGTACGTATTAGATTTTGTTTTTTTGTGTGTTGTTTTAGGAGATGAATTCTTGCTCAGATCTCTTAATTGAGAGTTTAGGAGATAAGTTAGTTTGTACATACAATAGTTTATTTGTTCATTTAATCTACAGTTATACCCCCCCTTCTAATACAACATGATCAATCTCACTTTTTAACCCCTCCACCCCTCTTTATTTCAGCCGATATACTGGACAGGAGGGGTGGTAATGATAGCGGGAGATGCGGTCAGGAAGTTGGCCATGATAACGGCAGCGGAAAACTTTGATCACATCGTCCAGGACACTAAGAACGAGGACCACAAGGTGAGGGAGGTTTAGTACCATTGTATTTTATAATTAAAGTTGGGGAGGTTTATTACCATTGTATTTTATATATAAAGTTGGGGAGGGTTTGGTGATTTGATCTGCCGAACCTTCACATAGTGCGCTCTGAAATATAATGCAGTGGGAGCCACACAATTAGTGACATACATTGTTTTCGGGGAGTTTTACGAATAGTATATCAATTGATTCAGTCAACTAACCAATGTCCAATTTCTCAGCTTGTCCAGAACGGTGTGTATGCGATATCGCGACACCCCTCCTATGCGGGTTGGTTCTATTGGTCCATCGCAACCCAGCTGCTCCTCTGTAATCCCGTGTCAACCTGTGCTTATGCTTATGCTGCCTGGAGATTCTTTAGTGAGAGGTATGTGTGTGTGAATATTGTACAGTTCTAAAAGCAGTTCCTTATTCGGTAGCCTCGGTAACTATGGTAACCATAACAACCATGTTAACTAGATTCACTCATCACCATGGCAGGGTGTGAACTGCATGTCGTGTTTGCTAGTCGCGAGCGCGCTTGCGAGACAAGCAAACACGTCAAGGTTCATTAACAAGCATCCTGCTCAGTCATTTTAGATTTAATACACAATGTAAGGATACCATGTAATAGGTGAGACTCTTGCCGTCACCCTCGTTCAAGTCCCGTGAAAAACGGAGCAGTACACGCAAACTGATGCCCATTTTCCTCGCGTGACCCCGATTCAGCAGTTTGAGACACCAACTCTTTAGGGGGCCATATCTCAGGAACCAGACAAGATAGGAAAAATCGCCGTCTAACGAGGCGTACAGTTTTTAATCTAGTTTACCACTGTACCGGCCGTTTCACTCTCCGACCTAAAACAAAAATCGCAACCCCACAAAACTTCAAAATAATGAAATTCGCATCTCGCATGTCGTGTTGCATGTCGTGTTGCATGTCGTGTCATGTTATTGACGCGCTCGCGTTCAACTCTCACACAGCAGCTGCAGAACATGGCGGGAAACATCGAGGAGTAGAGAGAGGGTCGGTGCCGAATCAAATATTTCTTGATCTTGATCTACTCCATCTCTCAGCTATCCTACCCCTCATCAACTCGATCTCTCAGCTACCCTACCCCTCATCTACTCCATCTTTCAGCTACCCTACCCCTTATCTAGTCCATCTCTCAGCTACCCTACTCCTCATCTACTCCATCTCTCAGCTTCCCTATTAGGGAAGCATAGAGATGGAAACGAATCCCTATCCATAATCGTTTCCATCTCTATGCTTCCCTAGCCCTCATCAACTCCATCTTTCAGCTAGCCTACCCCTAATCTAGTCCATCTCTCCGCTACCCTACTCCTCATCTACTCCATCTCTCAGCTACCCTACCTCCCATTTACTCCATCTCTCAGCTACCCTACCTCCCATTTACTCCATCTCTCAGCTTCCCTACCTCCCATTTACTCCATCTCTCAGCTTACCTACCTCCCATTTACTCCATATCTCAGCTTCCCTACCTGCCATTTACTCCATCTCTCAGATACCCTACCTCCCATTTAAGTACTCCATCTCTCAGCTTACCTACCTTCCATTTACTCCATCTCTCAGCTTCCCTACCTCCCATTTACTCCATCCCTCAGCTACCCTACCTCCCATTTGATCCATCTCTCAGCTTCCCTACCTCCCATTTACTCCATTTCTCAGCTTCCCTACCTCTCATTTACTTACTCCATCTCTCAGCTACCCTACCTCCCATTTACTCCATCTCTCAGCTTCCCTACCTCCCATTTACTCCATCTCTCAGCTACCCTACCTCCCATTTACTCCATCTCTCAGCTTCCCTACCTCCCATTTACTCCATCCCTCAGCTACCCTACCTCCCATTTGATCCATCTCTCAGCTTCCCTACCTCCCATTTACTCCATTTCTCAGCTTCCCTACCTCTCATTTAGTACTCCATCTCTCAGCTACCCTACCTCCCATTTACTCCATCTCTCAGCTTCCCTACCTCCCATTTACTCCATCTCTCAGCTACCCTACCTCCATTTACTCCATCTCTCAGCTACCCTACCTCCCATTTACTCCATTTCTCAGCTTACCTACCTCCCATTTACTCCATCTCTCAGCTTCCCTACCTCCCATTTACTCCATCCTCAGCTTCCCTACCTCCCATTTACTCTATCTCTCAGCTACCCTACCACCCATTTACTCCATCTCTCAGCTTTCCTACCTCCCATTTACTCCATCTCTCAGCTTCCCTACCTCCCATTTACTCCATCTCTCAGCTTCCCTACCTCCCATTTACTCCATCTCTCAGGGGTAGGAATGTTAGGATAAATGAGAGATGGAGTAAATGGGAGGTAGGGAAGCTGAGAGATGGAGTAAATGGGAGGTAGGGAAGCTGAGAGATGGAGTAAATGGGAGGTAGGGAAGGTAAGCGATGGAGTAAATGGGAGGTAGGGAAGCTGAGAGATGGAGTAAATGTGAGGTAGGGTATCTGAAAGATGGAGTAAATGGCAGGTAGGGAAGCTGAGATATGGAGTAAATGGGAGGTAGGTAAGCTGAGAGATGGAGTAAATGGGAGGTAGGGAAGCTGAGAGATGGAGTAAATGGGAGGTAGGGAAGCTGAGAGATGGAGTAAATGGGAGGTAGGGTAGCTGATAGATGGAGTGAATGGGAGGTTGGGTAGCTGAGATGGAGTAAATGGGAGGTAGGGAAGCTGAGAGATGGAGTAAATGGGAGGTAGGGAAGCTGAGAGATGGAGTAAATGGGAGGTAGGTAAGCTGAGAGATGGAGTAAATGGGAGGTAGGGTATCTGAGAGATGGAGTAAATGGGAGGTAGGGAAGGTAAGCGATGGAGTAAATGGGAGGTAGGGAAGCTGAAAGATGGAGTATATGGGAGGTAGGGAAGCTGAGAGATGGAGTAAATGGGAGGTAGGGTAGCTGAGAGATGGAGTAAATGGGAGGTAGGGAAGTTGAGAGATGGAGTAAATGGGATGTAGGGAAGCTGAGGGATGGAGTAAATGGGAGGTAGGGAAGCTGAGAGATGGAGTAAATGGGAGGTAGGGAAGCTGAGGGATGGAGTAAATGGGAGGTAGGGAAGCTGAGAGATGGAGTAAATGGGTGGTAGGGTAGCTGAGAGATGGAGTGAATGGGAGGTAGGGTAGCTGAGAGATGGAGTAAATGGGAGGCAGGGATGGAGTAAATGGGAGGTAGGGAAGCTGAGGGATGGAGTAAATGGGAGGTAGGGAAGCTGAGAGATGGAGTAAATGGGAGGTAGGGAAGCTGAGAGATGGAGTAAATGGGAGGTAGGGTAGCTGATAGATGGAGTGAATGGGAGGTTGGGTAGCTGAGATATGGAGTAAATGGGAGGTAGGGAAGCTGAGAGATGGAGTACTAAATGAGAGGTAGGGAAGCTGAGAGATGGAGTAAATGTGAGGTAGGGTATCTGAAAGATGGAGTAAATGGCAGGTAGGGAAGCTGAGATATGGAGTAAATGGGAGGTAGGTAAGCTGAGAGATGGAGTAAATGGGAGGTAGGGAAGCTGAGAGATGGAGTAAATGGGAGGTAGGGAAGCTGAGAGATGGAGTAAATGGGAGGTAGGGTAGCTGATAGATGGAGTGAATGGGAGGTTGGGTAGCTGAGAGATGGAGTAAATGGGAGGTAGGGAAGCTGAGAGATGGAGTAAATGGGAGGTAGGGAAGCTGAGAGATGGAGTAAATGGGAGGTAGGTAAGCTGAGAGATGGAGTAAATGGGAGGTAGGGTATCTGAAAGATGGAGTAAATGGCAGGTAGGGAAGCTGAGATATGGAGTAAATGGGAGGTAGGTAAGCTGAGAGATGGAGTAAATGGGAGGTAGGGAAGCTGAGAGATGGAGTAAATGGGAGGTAGGGTAGCTGAGAGATGGAGTAAATGGGAGGTAGGGTAGCTGAGAGATGGAGTAGATGAGGAGTAGGGTAGCGGAGAGATGGACTAGATTAGGGGTAGGGTAGCTGAAAGATGGAGTTGATGAGGGCTAGGGAAGCATAGAGATGGACTAGATTATGGATAGGGATTCCCTACCCCTAATCGTTTCCATCTCTATGCTTCCCTAATAGGGAAGCTGAGAGATGGAGTAGATGAGGAGTAGGGTAGCTGAGAGATGGAATAGATAAGGGGTAGGGTAGCTGAAAGATGGAGTAGATGAGGGGTAGGGTAGCTGAAAGATGGAGTAGATGAGGGGTAGGGTAGCTGAGAGATCGAGTTGATGAGGGGTAGGATAGCTGAGAGATGGAGTAGATCAAGATCAAGAAATATTTGATTCGGCACCGACCCTCTCTCTACTCCTCGATGTTTCCCGCCATGTTCTGCAGCTGCTGTGTGAGAGTTGAACGCGAGCGCGTCAATAACATGACACGACATGCAACACGACATGCAACACGACATGCGAGATGCGAATTTCATTATTTTGAAGTTTTGTGGGGTTGCGATTTTTGTTTTAGGTCGGAGAGTGAAACGGCCGGTACAGTGGTAAACTAGATTAAAAACTGTACGCCTCGTTAGACGGCGATTTTTCCTATCTTGTCTGGTTCCTGAGATATGGCCCCCTAAAGAGTTGGTGTCTCAAACTGCTGAATCGGGGTCACGCGAGGAAAATGGGCATCAGTTTGCGTGTACTGCTCCGTTTTTCACGGGACTTGAACGAGGGTGACGGCAAGAGTCTCACCTATTACATGGTATCCTTACATTGTGTATTAAATCTAAAATGACTGAGCAGGATGCTTGTTAATGAACCTTGACGTGTTTGCTTGTCTCGCAAGCGCGCTCGCGACTAGCAAACACGACATGCAGTTCACACCCTGCATGGTAACCAAAGTAATCGTCCATTCCTCAGGATTGAGGAGGAGGAATATTATCTGGTTCAATTCTTCCGTGGGGAGTATGTTGACTACAAAGATAATGTTGGAATTGGTATTCCTTTTATCAAGGGATATGAAATTGATCCTGCCGTTCGGGAGCAGTTGCTTAAGAAGAACAAGTGATAGCAGATCTGATAACAGATGATATCCTGTGATCGCCCTTTTTTGTCAGAACTCGAAAAACTGTTTATTGTTACCAGGTCATATCTTTAGTTGTAGCTGTGCTTGTAATTTGTAGATATAAAATATTCTATATGTTACCATGGTTATCATTTGGTAACGAAATTACCCCTACCTACCTACCGCGATGCCTCCATGAGGGGTAATTTCGTTACCATGGCTACCATGGTTACCATAATTATATGCAGCATGTAAAACCTCCGTTTTTAGATCAGAATATTTGCCGGCCCATTTTCAGGGTTGTTAACGCGTGTTTGTAATGTTTGTATGTTATGCAGTTGGGTAGACGTTAGGAAGGGTCGAGAAAAGTTAATTTCATTTCGCCCAAGAAATATTGGGGTCGAGTGGCTCTAGTGTGATCTAGTCTCATCTACTGTAATATATTTATAATTGTAATCCTCTAAATATTAAATAATTTAAAGTAATATTTTCCGTTAACGATTAGTTTTAATGTTTCCAACTGAAACCTTGCAAACCTTCCAAACCTCATTCTTCTAAACTCATTTTCTAGTGTGATCTATAATGGCCAGATGAGGCAACTAAATAACTAATCACCGTGGCAATAACACTGGTATCATAATAATCGCCACTTGATATCTGTGGGTAAAAACAAAAAGTTCCTGATCTCTGGGTGAAGTTGCTGAGAACAAGAGGACCGGATGTGTGATGACGAGGTGGAAGTGATCATCCCCCTCGAACCACTGGTTTGTTTATTTGTTTGTTATCCCCCTCGAACCACTGGTTTGTGTGTTTGTTTGTTATCCCCCTCGAACCACTGGTTTGTTTGTTTGTTTGTTTGTTTGTTTGTTTGTTTGTTTGTTTGTTTGTTTGTTTGTTTGTTTGTTTGTTTGTTTGTTTGTTTGTTTGTTTGTTTGTTTGTGCGTTTGTTATGTGCGTTTGTTTGTTTGTTTGTTTGTGTGTTTGTGCGTTTCCTTATTTGTTTGTTTGTCACTAATAACCTACCCATTACAGGTAGGCAGGACATTTGATCCGCGGCTCGAGTACAATCAGGCCAAGGATGCATTCGATCGGAGAAAAAAGTTTTTAAATCAACAATGCACCTCTTCCCATACCCTCATTGAATCTGAGGAATCTGCTAACTATGGGGCTGCTCTGTTCAGGTATTTGTTTTTATCCATCCACTTGATGTAATGATTGAAAATGTGGTTAAAAGTTAGCAAACCTAATTATAATTGAAAGTCTTTCTCCCAGGAAGTTCCCTGTGTATGAAAAGATAGCACGTTTGCCTGAACACGTGCTGCTCACTGATAAACATTACCCTGCTGATGAAGATATGAAGTGGCTGGATCCCCGGTTAAACAAAATTCAGGACTTGCTAGGGAAAACCATACTACCGGTAAAGTGAAAACTTTTTTAGATCCCCGGAATTGGAGTAAACATTCTAGATCTCCGGTAAATTAGAGTAAACACCGGTTCATTGGAGTTATACTTTAATAGATCCCTCAGAGCAATAACTAAATTGTTGTTTCTTTAGGATCTGGTATTTGTGGATACTCGAGACGTTGTAATTCCTGCCACCACGGGTCTTGAGTTTTCAGCAATACTTGAACCGTTCACTTTTCCTCCTGATTTTTCTTGTGATCTTTATCCTCTTAGTCCAGGTTTGAAATGCTTCTCTTAAACTGGTACCAAAATGTTACATGTACTTGACCTGCTAGTTGCTACCTGCATGTGTATTAGGCTACCTGATGGCTGATCTCTGAAACATCAATTAATCCAAGGCAATTAATTTCAGTTGACCCCACCACTGCAACAACTCAAGAAACCAACAGACGCTCCAACAAGAGACCCTCGTCTGACAGCGAGGAGGCAGCTACCACTACTGCAGGTAGACACCAGATACACAATCAGAGATTAATTAATTGTTCCGCAAATGTGTTGTTTATTATTTGTTTTTTTTTTTTTTTTTTTTTTTATTTCCTCATCGTTCCTATATCTGTCACCCCCCACCACATCATGTGAACCCTGTCAGGCAATTGCTGACCCTATTTGCTTCAATCACGAAGGCAGGTCAGGCGGGCTAAGTCTGACAGCGTCTATATAACATACATGTGAGGTGGAGTTTGACAGATATCATCTCTGCAGCCATTTAATTGACCTCGGACTTCCGTATACTACAAGCACCCAATCTCTGGTGCTCTATGTCTTTTTGACCAATCACGGAAAGTTAGACTAGCAGTATATAGTCAATTAAACTTCTTGGCATAGCATATGACGACACCCTAGAGACTAGTTGAAAAGCAGGGTGTGGAAGCGGGGTCAAATGTTCGTGAGCAAGCATGTATATGTTCGTGTGTGAGACGGGAGTGAACGCCGTGTGCTGATCGTGCAATTTGATAGTGTTCGTGAAAATGGTTAAGCTCAAGGGTAAAGATATATAGAAAAGGAGAGAGAGGAGAGAGATAGATTAAGATAGATAGAGAAAGGGATACATTCGATATACACCATGCATATAAAGAAATAATCCCGGCTGGCTCCTATCGACAGACTGTCCATAGCGAGAGAGAGTGAGTGAGAAAGAGAGAGAGAGAGAGAGAGTGAGAAGAGAGAGAGAGAGAGAGAGAGAGAGAGAGAGAGTGAGAGAAAGAGAGATATCAGAGAGAGGGGGGCAGAAGGAGAGGACTACCGACCGGATCCACTTTTGCGGGAAAGGACTACCAACCACCAATACCCTCGGCCTTAGCTAAGACGCAAACCCGCCCAGTCTGGATGGATACTGCAGCTGCTGCAGTTCAGCACCATAACAGACAGCCACCACCACTCCCTAAGCCCCCCCCCCCCTCCCCCGGAAATCCCCAGGCGCAAATGTGGGTTCGGTACTCCTCTCTCCAGGGTAAATGGTGACCGGAAGAAAAGGCCGGGTAGGTGACGTGGATGAGTGGCTTGTGATGTACGCATTTAGCTGCGGTAAGGTGCTGGCTGAGTTGACTTGCGTGTTGTGCCAAACTTTGTGTAGATGGTCAGTATACCACAGCCTGTGGCACTGTACGACAGGCTGTGGCACTTTCCACCTAGCCTAAGGAACCCTAACCCTCACCCCAACTCTACCCCGGTGGATAAATGAGAAAGAATGGGAGAGAAAGAGTTAAAGATAGCGAGAGAGGGGGAGAGAGAGAGAGAGAGAGAGAGAGAGAGAGAGAGAGAGAGAGAGAGAGAGAGAGAGAGAGAGAGAGAGAGCGAGAGATAGAGAGAGAGTGAGAGAGAGAGAGAGAGAGAGAGAGAGAGAGAGAGAGAGAGAGAGAGAGAGAGAGAGAGAGAGAGAGAGAGAGAGAGAGAGAGAGAAGGAGTGAGCGAGAGAGATAGGGGAGGAGGGCGGGGAGAGATAGAGCGGAGAGAACAGGAAGAAGAGACGGATTAGCCAAGAAGAATGCGGAAGAAGACCTTAGAAGAAGAGAGGGGCAGGGGAAGAAACAATCGGATTCCGGAACCCTAAAAATGCGTAAATGATGGTGGTTGTTTTAGTCTATCCGCCTATAGACAGTTGTACCTGGGGAATGTAATTGAGGGGTGGGCGCATGAACTTACCCCTTTCTCATGTGAGAGGTGCCCTGCGAATGCCAGAGTCTAGGGCCTAGGTTAGTAATGCTGTAACACATAAAACACATAATGAATATGATATGCCAGTTAAATGAAACTGGAACCGGTGATAGAGAGGGTGAAAATGGCACCTCCCCTATGGTTAATGCAAATTAATATCCCCTTCCTATGGGCCACCCTGAATTACTCGGTACTCAGAATTCCTCCGAACCCACCCAAAAAGGATGGCACCTCCCCTCTTGGTAACGCAAAATGATATCCCCTTCCCAGTTCCCACGCTGACCCATAAATGTTTATAAACAAAACTATGACTATAAATTAAACACCGCAGGGCAAGTGTCCATCTCCCAGACTAGTGGGCACCTAGGGGGGGGGGATCACAAGAAATGAATCCTGGCGGGAAGAATAAAATACATGAGGAATATGCAACCAATTATCCGAATGATTGCAGCTGATGGTGCGAAACATGCATGGCGCCTGCCATGAAATAAGGGGCCGTGGCAGATATAAGAGGGAACTGAGGTGAGGTCCAGCGTAGAAATAAAATGATGATGGTTGTCGAGGTGAGGGGAAGCAACATCTCCCAAAAACTGATAAAAAGATGACATGCAGCCGAGGAGAAAAGGGAAGCTGACTAGAAAGGGGACTATGTAGTAATAGGGATGAAAATAAAGGTACCTAATGACACTATCCTGAAAAATAGAAAGTGAAGAGATTGACTGACTGACTGACTGACTGACTGACTGACTGACTGACTGACTGACTGACTGACTGACTGACTGACTGACTGACTGACTGACTGACTGACTGACTGACTGACTGACTGACTGACTGACTGACTGACTGACTGACTGACTGACTGACTGACTGACTGACTGACTGACTGACTGACTGACTGACTGACTGACTGACTGACTGACTGACTGACTGACTGACTGACTGACTGAATGACTGACTGACTGACTGACTGACTGACTAACTGACTGACTCAAAATTGAGTTAACTGACTAACTCGCGACAGACATACAATCTAGAAAAATCAACGGGATAGTAACTGACAATAAAAACGACAAGTTTATCTGTTTTGTTGCGAGGGTTGATTGCTGAGAAGGTGTTTCCATCCATTTGCAGTGCTTGAACAGGTAGCCGGAAGCAGGTTTAGGTCCATCAGGTCAAAATACACACACACACACTTTTCTCTCATACTAGTTTTCATGCGATTCTCACCAAGGTATCAAATATTACAAGAGGGGTAGCGAGAGCCCCCCTTTCCGTTGCAAACAAAAATTGGCAGTGAAAGAAGTCTGAATATATTATTTGGTTTCTCTAGATCAGAGAAGAACTATAGTGGACTGTAGACAGTAGTAACAAAACCCTATTTTCACCAGGAAATATTCGGAAACGAAGAAGACTAACAACTGAAGAGAAGGATGACTACCACGGAATGTTGGTGGATCTGTTGCTTAGCAACGCATCCGAGAATGTAGTGGTATCAGCTCTTGTACATCAGACTACCAGGATTAAAGATGTGGTGGTTGATGATAAAGTTGCTACGGATCAACCTGAACATCCCACTGATACATCATCAAATGAACCTGACCATCCTGCTATTGATGATGAGTTTATTGATTCGGAGCTTGATCGGGGAATGCTCGAGGCATCGCGGTGTGATACCACAGTCTCTGTTGAACAGAGCTTCCTCGTCGAGAAAAGGTTTGTGTTTTTCTTTGTTCGACCCTCTCTCTCCTACATGCCAAGTGTTTTTGTTATTGCTGTGATGGGAAGAAGATTATTGTGCTTCCTATTTCTTGCAATTCCTTCCTTTCTCTGGAGACAAGAAACACAGCGTTTCCGAAAGCTTCTGTCAAATAAACCTTCTATTCTCAGTATAACGGACAGTCCGGACTCTACAATATCGAGGACTCCTTACAAAACACGCTCCACTGGAAACAAATCATTTGTAAAACAGACAGGCGATCCAGATTCAAGTTTCGTTATTGAAAGTGCGACAGAAAGAACTGGGGAGGAAGTAGAAAAAGTGAAGAATAAAGAAGTGGAAAAAGCGGAGAGTGATGAAGTAAATAAAGACGAGACAGAAGTAGCAGAAAATGCCAAAGGTGGCGACCTTGAAACAAACGTGCAAAAAGAAAGTGATCCTTTATCACAACTCTCAGAAGGCCAACTACCTCCCTCTCAAACCGAGGATATGGAGATAGAAACTACCCCTCCACCGCCTCCCCCTCCTCAGAACCCAACAAACCCATCTCCTCCAGCACCATCTCCCATTACCCAGGATATGGAGATAGAGACAACCCCTCTCCCATCTCCCCCTACCCAGAATTCTACATCTCCAAATTTAGAGACTAACAATGTATCTCCTTCACCACCTATCCTTCCTTCATCGAAATATGTCCCTCCTTCATCGAAATATGTTGACCGTCCATCACAAGATTTTCCTTGGCCTGATACCTACCAGCCTATATCAGATGAGGATCTACTGAAGACTCCTAGAAATGGGCTAAAAACTCCCTTACCAGAAAACAAGGAGGAAGAATTTGATATTAACCCCGCCCAAGATGAACTGATATTCGACTCTGAGGTTTGTTTGTTTGTTAAAGACGTCTTAGGAGTTAGAAACCTAGGATTCTGATGTTTGTTTGTTTGACATCTTATTAGAAACCTAGGATTCCGAGGTTTTTCAGTCTGTGAGAATCAAGATAAAGAGAAAGAGAGAGAAAGATAAGAAGTAGTTTGCCAAGTTGTATTACTGATTATATTATGTAATTTCGTAACTTTTTATCAGCCTGAAAAGTCAGAACCCGAAACAGAGAAAGATAGTGGAACCGGCGAAGATAATGATAGTTCGAAAGTTGTCATCTTTGGCAAGGGGTGGGATAAGAAAGGTAACAGTGAAACTTGTATTTCTTCGTGAATATTTTCGTACCATGAACGATAAAGAGTAAGGACAAATGCCAGAAAAATACTGGATTTGACCCGGCATTAAAGCTTGAAACAAGGACCTAGCTGTGTAGACGAATATCTAGAGATTCACCAAACCATGTTACTTATGTCATAAACCATTTCAGGACCTCCTACCAATGCTACACTAAAAACAGTTGCCGTAACAACTTCAACTCCGACTTTATCAGAAGAAGATAGGTAATTTTATGGAGATCAGGTGTGAGAGCATTCTAAAAGTGAGATCGTTACTTTTACTAAAGAGAGAGCAAAAGAAAGATTGTTACATTAACTAATACAAGAGTAACATTTTGAAACCTTTCAGAGAGTTAGCACAGTGTTTGGAAAAGTTTTGTAATTGCTGGTCAGGAAAACACCACCCGGCATGTGTTGAAAATGTGGAGGATGTGTATGCGCTACTTAGATTCAGGTTTGAAGGAATTTTTTGGAGCATTGGCATTGCCACCAAGAGAGGGATTGAATGTACAGTCGGACCCCGATTTTCCGGGATCCTCGGGGGAAAGGGTTTTGCCCGGTAAATCGGGGTGCCCGGTATATCGGGGTCAAATCCCATTAATTCCCAATATTGGGGGAAATTTATCCTCCCGTTTGTTGTCTAACATCTTCCCTACCTGTAGGTACGATGGGCTAACGGATAAATCTATCACAACAGCACTGAAATCCTTGAAAAAGAACTCTGGTTCGCACAACCACCCTTTAATTCGAATGGCCATCTTTACATGTGAACTTAGAAAACTTTTAAGCAAACAGTGAAGTGTGAATTACAGTGCCAGGTCAATAAATATCGGTCCCACCAATCTGATATAAATGGCTTTAGTTCCCATCCTTTTGTCATGATCAGTTTTCTGGCGGGTGAAAGAGTTACTGCTGCTGTTACTCTATAGTCTATACTAAATTATCAGCTTTTTTAACCACACGTTGTTACTTTGGACGTGAGTTGGGAGAATTTTACAGCGTCACTTCTCTGAACAAGGGATGAAATAGTCCAAGCATATAATCGAGTTACATAGCTACTTTGTTTTTATTTCAATTTTAATATAATTGTAAAAGTAGTTCGTTGAACATTTATTCCAGACTTTATTTATTACTTTATCTCTATAAAACAAATCGATTGATTTTAATTTTCATCTGACTCATGCAATAACCAAATTCCCATTTTGTTTTAGTCATCATACTATGTTACGCCGTCGCCAGCGGATACTTTCTTACATCAACCATTTTATACTTCTACCCTCAAATATTACATCGCACAAAACAGGTTAGAACTCTCCCATTTTTTTTTCGGTCGACCGAGAAATAAAAAATGGGAAAGACCGCGGTCTTTGCATAATACTTCCCCTCAATCCCGATTATATTTTGAATTTTTAAACAAAAGTCTACTTTTGTTTATTTTACCCCCTACCTGATTTCAGATTCCCTTTCCCTACCGGACAATGGCCCACCGAGGCGGCGGAGGAGAGAGAACAGAAAACACCATGGTAGCTTTCAAACATGCCCAAACACTAGGTGTTGACCTTTTTGAGCTCGATGTCCAGGTATATTAACATGTACTACAACTGTTTACTGTGAACATGGGACTTGTTCACATTTTAATTTTTATTTCCCTGCCCGGGTGGATGCCGAAAGCATCCACCCGGATGCCTTTTTGCTTTGCAAAAAGGCATAGCAGGGTTAGAATTCGAAAACGACATTTTGGTATACTAACTAATCGGTAGAGGGACCATTTTGGTCACACTTTCGTTGCGAGGGGCAACCCGGTACCACCCGGTGTACTCAGCGTAGCAACTGATCCGCACGCACAACAACAAGGTGCTCCTTTATCAAAACATACAATGACACAGTTTGATGGATGTGTATGCGCGCGCCACTCAACAAAACATGAATAGCGCTGCCGCGTGTTTCGCGTGTTACATACACATTGTCATGTTGCGAGTCGAGTGTGAGAGGTTAGATAAGTAGTTAAGTTGGAATGTCAAAAGCTGGTTAGCAAGTGTCATGTGAGTAAACTAAGCTATGTGAGAAGTATACTGACAGCTAGATCGTATGCATCTCACATTACATTATGACCAAGCCTTGATCCTGTTGACAGTGACACGTGAAACGGGAGGGCCCGGTGCCCGGATTATAAAAATTTTCGATAAATACGGATTTCGCGTGTCAATTTTGCTGCCAAAATTTTTTCAATTTGCTGCCGATTTGCTGCCTCGTGAATCGAAATTTGTCCGATGGCAGTCCGCGATCGGTCCAATTGCTGCTGGCAGCATAATCTTATCAATTAGTTATCTAAAAAAGGTCACCGGTTAGATCAATTTGCTGCCTCGCCCTAGATTTGCTGCCAAATTAAGGGCATTAATCTCTTGGGTATTTGCAATATCCGGGCACCGGGCGGGAGGGCAGGGAAACACAGCATTATGAATACATAATGCAATGATTCTTGTTGTGATAAAACTCGTGTATTGTGAATCCTAATTAGGTTCAGTATACTGTACTAGTCACTTGATGTATGGTATCGATCGTGCAAGATACATCACAACTTACTCAGTGTTCAGTTTCAAGACTTGCACATCTGTATGACGTATGTCACCTGGGTGATTTCTGATTCACACAGTATAAGCAATCGTCAGAATGACTTCGCCAGAATGACTCCCCAGGTCCGACCCTACCCGGCTGCTTCAAGAATTCAGAGCTCGGTTATAAAAATTGAAACCTCTCCCTCCACAGATGACAAGTGATGGAGAGATAATAGTGTGCCATGATGATGACCTATCAAGGGTGTGTGGTACGGTGACCACAATATCATCTTTACCCTACGCAAAACTCCCTCCCCTCCTAAAGGAAATCGAGGTGGCGTGTGAGCCTGGTGATTTCCTGAGGACTGAGAGACAGGAGCCCTTGTTACTGTTAGAGGATCTCTATAGGGAGTTTCCAGAGGTAGCCTGAATGATTCAAATTTCTCACCCTCTCCCTCTCTCTCCCTCTCAATCCGCTCAATCAATATCTTCAAAAGTCAAGTGAGCTTCATCCTAGCTAGATCCGTTACTCCTCTAGGTGCCGATGCAGATTGACGTTAAGTTTGGTGGTTCACCTATGCTCAAGGAAGTATCAAGACTAACTGAAAAGTACCACCGGGAACACCTCACAATATGGGGTGCATTCAGTCACCGGAGAACAGAGAGCTGCCGAGCTTACAACCCTAAAATGTAAGTATTTCATGTCCGCTATACACAGTTTAAATGAAAGACAATGATGGCAATCTTTACACCGACAATAAATCTTAGAAGTAATGTTTTAAATGTTTTGATATCTCTCCAGGTTGACGTTTTGTTCGATGTTTGAATGTGGGATTTATGGTTTTCTATTGTTGATTGGACTTCTCCCCTTCGTACCTATCAAAGCTCAGTTTTATCAGGTATGTATTGTCAATTCTTACTATAATCCGTGCCTCTCGATATGTATCCCGATTTACCGGCATGCTCAGGGAATGTAATTTGCCCGGTAAATCGGGGCTCCGGTAGGCGGTATTATATATCTGGTACCGGTAGGGGTCCGACTGTACACCAAAACCAGTGCACGGCCAGTCTATAACATGTACTGTGCAGTACTGGGTGTAGAGTTTGTGTGCCGGTGAAAATTGTGTTAAAACAATTTTCTCCAGAAAAGCAAAGAACATAAAAAATACTCTTACTGAAGTACAAAGACTGTGTGTACAATGTTATGAATTTCTCTGTAAAACTTTACGCTTGCATTATCTTTTCAATAAAATAATTTGAAAAATGTTTCAGATTCCGATCCCTAATATAAGTAACAAGAGTGGTTTCCTGTCGACATGGCCAGCCTGGTTTTGTCACCTTATCACCCCTATCATGTGCAACAGGTTTGTAAACTGCAGATCACAAGATTAATTGGGTAATTAATGATGTAATATATTGAGTAGAGTATAAAGATAAGCTTATATGATTTCTTTGACATCATGAATCGGGTAAAACTCAGAATATTTTAATATTAAGTTCTTAGTTCTTCACAATTCCTCCCAACCCTCTAATTAATGCACGCTACCACGACACTTTCCTCCGGATCAAACTCCTCATCCTCCATGACACCAAACTCACAATCCTTCAGCGGCTCCCTGATCTTCCTGGAAGTGCAGCTCATAGTATGGACCATCGTTCCAATCAGATTCTGCTCCATAAACCCAACACTGAGACGCTCCTTGTAGGTCACTGCGGCGTGTTTGTTGTAGGAACCCCCTCGGGGGTAGCCCTGCCACTTGCAGATCGCACTGACCGCGTAGGAGAAGTAGCTGCTGGAGTAGGAGGGTACTTTAACCAGGCTTGTTACAGTTTTATCAGTCCGGACATCGTGGAGATATAGCACCAGACTCCCAGCATTGGTTGAATACTTGCTGAAATCACGGGTCACACGGTTCTCCCAATCGCCACGTTCCCCTGTTGGGTTGGCCAGGATTGCAAACTCTTTGACGATGAACCTCTTACCGGAGCAGTAAACCGTCAACACTTCATCAATACTGCAGACGTGATCATACATTCGTAGAATGTTATCCTCGTTGAGATCACAATTATCAGCATCGGGACAACCACTTATCAAAACCCTCTCTAGTCCTCTCGCCCACTGATAACCAGCCCTCTCCGAGTGCAGTGTCTGGTACCGGGGTAGAACTTTTATCATCGTTTCAAAGCCGCTGTCCCTGCAGACCCGGTTGAGGAGTGCGGTAGAGTAGTTGCCTTGGAGTGGTGGGCAAAGAAGGTATGAGTTGTTGACGACAACCGTTCCAGCACCGTTCTTTGATAATCCGTGTTTGGTAACCTTTCCCCCCTGTGGTCCAGTGGCGAGGTGGAAATGGGGGTTGTACTCGACATTTGATGTAACATGCTCTGGTGGCATAGTACTGGTGACATATGAATCTGGATCTGACATACTGGTAACAGTACTAGCCAGTGCAAGAGTTGCAAAAAGAAGGAGAGTTAGAGTTGCCATGTTGGGACCCAGCAAACTGCAAATCGAGAAAGAGAGAGTGAGCTTTAGTAGTTTCCGTAACTTTTTATATGAAAATTCATAATTTGATTATGTAAACATGATGGAGAAGGGAACTCTTGAAATAACAAATAACAGAAATGACTCCTAAAATAACAAAGGAATCGAGAATTTTTCAACTAAAGAGAGACCGCTGGAATAATAATCACTTGAATCTCACGATTACAGTCGGACCCCGATTTACCGGACCCCGATTTACCGGAACCCCGATTTACCTGGAGGATAAACTTCCCCGGATATAGGATTTGAACAGTATTTGACCCCGATATACCGGGCACCCCGATTTACCGGGCAAAAGCCTTTCCCCCGAGCATCCCGGTAACGATAGCAACTTTTGGTTCAATTCATTTCTCCTCCCTGGAGGGCTTTTTTTGGGTTGTTAGTACTCATTTGGGGTTTTCAAAATTTCGGCCCCTGCTAAGATCCTTTGGATGGATATGTTTCCCGGGCCCCCAATTTTTCGCCCTCCGAGTTTTTAGGATTTTTAATTGCTGGTTGCCATCTTGGGGGTTCCTTCCCCCCTGGAGTCCATAAACCCTTTCCCCCCTTCGATGGTCTATTTGCCCCTCTTTTGACCCACCACCCCTTGTCCCAATTGTAACATTTTCCTATTAAGAGAGAATTAAATTACATAGGGAAAAAAAACCCTAGCTTTATTTAACTCTCCCCTTCCATCTTTATACCCTTTTCCCCCCAGGATTTTGGCTGGGGGAAAAGGGAAAAGCGGGGAAAACAGCAAAACCCCCCAAAAACCCCCACTTCTCTTGGTTTACGGTTGAGAAGGCATTGGTTTGACAATAAATGAACACATTTTTTTCGGCCGGTGTCCTCTCCTCCCATCAATTTTAAAGTTTAAATTTGCGTTGGGGCCAGGGGGGGGGGAAGGAGGAAAGGAAGTTGGAAAGGAGTAAATTCCCAAATAGACCAACTGAACATTTTGGGTTTTTATTTTTATCCCATTGTTTTTAGGCTGTTTCATTAACCAAAACTTTGGCAGGGTTTATGTTTAAGTTCCTTTTAATTTCCCCCCATTTAAAATTTCCCCTTTTACTTTCAAAAAAACCTCATTCAAAACTCCTAATAATTTTACGGAAAAGGGGGTTTTTTGGGGGCTAAGTTATTCGGGAAATTTAATTCCCCCATTTGAAAAATGGGGAAAGAAATGAGAATTTTTCCCGTCCTTTGTCGGGTGCACGTCTTTTAGATACCCCTTTCATCTTAAAATCAACAACTTTTTATATTACGAAAACCCTTCCATACATTCTTGCTTTAATTATGTCTTTCTAGAGGGAACCTTCCCTTTCATCCTTTTCCCATCCTCTCAGTCCTCTCTATCGGCCCGTTTATAGGCTCTACTGATCCCATCCCTTTCTTCCTATGCTTCTTCCCTAGGGGGGGTACTTAAATTTTTGGTCCCCTTCTTCTTTCTTCTGGGGAAATGGGGAATGGGGGAAAAGGGGTAAGCCTTTGGGGGCTCTCTTCTCTCTTCTTCTTCTTCTCTTTCTCTCTCCCTCTCTCCCTCTCTCTCTCCCCTTCCCCTTCTTCTCTCTCTCTACCCCTCCTCCCTTTTCTTTTTTCCCATTTTCCTTTGTTTTAAATTATCCCTTATAATTCCTTTACAGTATTCCCCCACACCAATTTTATTTTAAACCCCAAACCAATTTTAAATTTTAAAACCCCTTTAATTTAGACCCCCTTATTTAGTTTCCATAGATAATATATTAATTTCAACCCTTGACAGCATATTTTAATTCGGGCCCCCCGTTATTTTAATTATCCCTGCAATTCCCTTTACTATCCTAATTATCCTCACAAATTATTATATGGGTTATGGCGCCCGGTGGTGGTTATGTTGGCTTCGCCGACCTCCCTAATCAGATGCACAGGAAAAGTGTCAAAAAGGGATTCGAGTTTACCCTCATGGTTGTCGGTATGTTGTCATCTTAGTTTATAACTTCAGTTGTTTTATCATTTTTCATCTTTGTTAAAAACTATTTGTTATGGTTATGATACACGGTATATATTTAGCTAATTTCTGAGTTTATTTTACCATTTTACGATGGTTACATTCCCAGTATTTGCTTGTCTCTAACACACTTTATCACTAGGTGAAAGTGGTCTTGGAAAGAGTACCCTAGTTAACTCTCTCTTTCTGACTGATCTATATAACACTCGAGAGATAATCCCTTCCAAAGGTAACTGACCTTGGCTTAGCAATTATATTCCTTTTCGTAACTGAGCTTGTTTTGTTCCTTTTCGTCCCCGTCTTTTTTATTCTGTGTTTGTCCACCTAGTGACTGATTCACACAGGCCAATATTCTAAGTAGCACTCTATTTTTCACCTTCAAGCTCCCCCTTCAAGCTACATTTTCAACTGTTTCCCTCAGACCGGATCAAGAAGACGGTTACGATTGAGACGAACTGCGTTGAGATAGAGGAGAAAGGAGTGAGACTGAGGTTGACCGTAGTTGATACTCCTGGATTTGGGGATGCACTTAACAATGAGAAATGGTAAGACTGGCCTGATACTTCTGGTAGTTTTGGTATTTTCTCTATCTTGCGGGGGTAAAGTAGGGTTAGCTAGGAAAGAAAAAACTTGCTTTATCGAGCACACACAAAAACTACGATCTGAACACCCTGTTTTGACCATTAATCCCCTTCCTAAACCCTGTTTTGACAACTAGACCACCTCCCTAAACTCTGTTTTGACAACTAGACCACCTCCCTAAACCCTGTTTTGACAACTAGACCACCTCCCTAAACCCTGTTTTGACAACTAGACCACCTCCCTAAACCCTGTTTTGACAACTAGACCACCTCCCTAAACCCTGTTTTGACAACTAGACCACCTCCCTAAACCCTGTTTTGACAACTAGACCACCTCCCTAAACCCTGTTTTGACAACTAGACCACCTCCCTAAACCCTGTTTTGACAACTAGACCACCTCCCTAAACCCTGTTTTGACAACTAGACCACCTCCCTAAACCCTGTTTTGACAACTAGACACCTCCCTAAACCCTGTTTTGACAACTAGACCACCTCCCTAAACCCTGTTTTGACAACTAGACCACCTCCCTAAACCCTGTTTTGACAACTAGACCACCTCCCTAAACCCTGTTTTGACAACTAGACCACCTCCCTAAACCCTGTTTTGACAACTAGACCACCTCCCTAAACCCTGTTTTGACAACTAGACCACCTCCCTAAACTCTGTTTTGACAACTAGACCACCTCCCTAAACTCTGTTTTGACAACTAGACCACCTCCCTAAACCCTGTTTTGACAACTAGACCACCTCCCTAAACCCTGTTTTGACAACTAGACCACCTCCCTAAACCCTGTTTTGACAACTAGACCACCTCCCTAAACCCTGTTTTGACCAATAACCCCCCAACTCGGACAAAGACAAACCTCCCCAAATCGTTTTGACCCAAGTAGACCACCCCTTAAACCCCTTTTCCTAACAACCCCAAACCCTGTTGAAACTGCACCTTCCTAACCCTTTAAAATACCACCTTAACCCTGTTTTGAAATAGACATAAACCTGTTATGAATGTCCCCCTTTAACTGTTTGTGGCCACCCCCTTTTCCTTTTTGACAACGCCCCTCCCAAACCCCCTTTCTTGAAACTGGAAATCCAAAAAGCCCTGTTTGAAAAACCACTCCTCTTTTAAAATTGTTTGGGGAACAGCCACCCCCAAGTAAAAAAAAAAAAAAAAAAAAAAAAAAAAAAAAAAAAAAAAAAAAAGTTTGCAGTTACCCAGTTTTACCCCTTGGGGGGGAAGGGGGCAAACCCGGGGGTTTACATTCCAAGCAAACCTTTTAGTATCATTTATATAACTTTAGGTTACAAACTTATTACTTAACTGTCAAATAAGTAACACCTTCCCTTGGTCGATGAAATAAAAAGGGTTTGAACAAAACAAGTAACACCATACTATCTCACTCCAGACTTAAAACCAATTGATATCAAGTTTATGAAGTCACTTCATGATAAAGTCAATATCGTACCTGTAATTGCTAAGGCTGATACACTGACAAAGGCTGAAGTTCAACGCATCAAAACACGGGTATGGAAGTATAGCATTGCCTTGTTAGACCTTATATCAGTCGTACAGGGTGGCCCCCGATTATCTTGCCCCACCCTCTCTAATCAGTAACCGTGCCCTGTAAAATAGTGTTTGAACAAATCCTCCTGTTCTACATACAGTCGGACCCCGATTTAACGGCCCCCGATTTAGCGGCACCCCGATTTAACGGCAGGATAAATTTCCCCCAAAATTTTTTGAAATTTTTTTTGAAATTTTTTTTGAAATTTTTTTTTGAAATTTTTTTGAAAAACCACGTCCGAATCGTGTTTCGAATCGGTGCATCTTATTGCATGTCTTGCCGGTAATTAGACGGTTCAAAACGAACAGATATGTGATCCCCATGAGGCCCATCGAATCGCAATTTTGACGCTTGTTAAACTGGCCTCATGGGGATCACGTATCGGTTCGTTTCGAACCGTCTAATTAGCGACAGGACGTGCGATAAAATGCACTGATTCGAAACACGATTCGGACGTGGTTGATATACCTTTGAAAAATTTTCATAACTTTTTTTGCAAAATTTTACAGAATGATTGTCAATGCTTTGATCGGTGCTCCTCATGAATTTTCAGAGAACAATATATTTTGAAATTCAAATTCTTCCTCACCCCGCTTAAAGTGCCCCGATTCGGCATGGTATCACGTATCGGTTCGTCTAATTAGCAGCAAGACGTGCGATAAGATGCACTGATTCGATAAACGATTCGGACGTGGTTGATATGGTACCTTAGAAAATTTTTATAACGTATTTTGAAATTATTTTGAAATTACTTTCTTTTTCTAATCAGAAATGATTATGTAATCAATACATGGACATTGCATTTAACACTTAGAGGAGTTTTAGTACAGCATTTTGGACAAAAATAGGGTTTTATGGGCCAAATATATGCTCTACCCCGATTTAACGGACACCCCGATTTAACGGACAAAACCCTTTCCCCCGAGGGTGCCGTTAAATCGGGGTCCGACTGTACTACCTTCCTCCCCCACCTCTTGTTTCTAGTTTACCCCCTTGTTTCTAGTTTACCCCCTTGTTGCTAGTTCACCCCTTGTTTCTAGTTTACCCCCTTGTTTCTAGTTTACCCCCTTGTTTCTAGTTTACCCCCTTGTTTCTAGTTTACCCCCTTGTTGCTAGTTCACCCCCTTGTTTCTAGTTCACCCCCTTGTTTCTAGTTTACCCCCTTGTTTCTAGTTGACCCCCCCTTGTTGCTAGTTCACCCCCTTGTTTCTAGTTTACCCCCCCCCCCCCCTTGTTTCTAGTTGACCCCCCTTGTTTCTAGTTGACCCCCCCTTGTTTCTAGTTCACCCCACCTTGTTTCTAGTTGACGCCGTTGTTGCTAGTTGACCCCCTTGTTGCTAGTTGACCCCCCCCCCTTGTTTCTAGGTGCTAGAGGAGATCGAAGAGAACAACATTAGAATTTACCAATTTCCTGAATGCGATTCCGATGAAGATGAGGACTTTGTCGAGATGAACAAAGATCTGAAGGTGAGAGAGAGTTTTATCAGTTTAAAGTGATTTTATTTTCTAATTTCCAATCAAATGTTACAACTTTCTAATTAATTAATCAATTAAATTAATTAATTAACCTTCCAGTAAAGTTTTACAAATTTCCAATTTTCAGTAAAGTTTTAAAACTTTCCAATTGTCAGGAGAGTTTACCATTTGCGGTGGTTGGTAGCAACACGTTCATTGTGAAGGAAGGGAACCGGGTAATTGGACGACAATACCCCTGGGGAGTTGTGGAAGGTTAGTTGTGTTTTGTAACATGCGATTTATAACATTTCACAGGAATTAACATGTTTTAACATGCGTTTTAACATGAATTCTATCGGCCTCTAACTAGCTCCCAATTGCTTCCGTGCTAAAAGTTTATCATCCACGACCTTGCTTTTTTCGACCCTCTCTCTCTCCGCCCCTCAAAATTGTAAACATGGTAAAGGAGAGATAGGATATAACACAACTTTATCCAATCTCCACAACCTTTTATTCCCTCCAGTTGAGAACCCGCAACATTCCGACTTCACGAAACTACGAAACATGCTGATCAGGACCCACATGCAGGTTAGAATTGGAATGAATTGGCAGTGTGTGGGTTTGGATAGGTTAGAATTGGGATGAATTAGCAGTGTGTGGGTTTTCATGGAGAGGGTAGAATTGGGATGAATTGGCAGTGTGTGGGTTTGGATAGGTTAACATTGGGATGAATTGGCAGTGTGTGGGTTTGGATAGGTTAACATTGGGATGAATCGGCAGTGTGTGGGTTTGGATAGGTTAGAATTGGGATGAATTGGCAGTGTGTGGGTTTGGATAGGTTAACATTGGGATGAATTGGCAGTGTGTGGGTTTGGATAGGTTAACATTGGGATGAATCGGCAGTGTGTGGGTTTGGATAGGTTAACATTGGGATGAATCGGCAGTGTGTGGGTTTGGATAGGTTAGAATTGGGATGAATTGGCAGTGTGTGGGTTTGGATAGGTTAACATTGGGATGAATTGGCAGTGTGTGGGTTTGGATAGGTTAACATTGGGATGAATCGGCAGTGTGTGGGTTTGGATAGGTTAACATTGGGATGAATCGGCAGTGTGTGGGTTTGGATAGGTTAGAATTGGGATGAATCGGCAGTGTGTGGGTTTGGATAGGTTAACATTGGGATAAGGATGAAATGGGATTTTAATGGACTATGAGGTTAGAAACTAGAATGTTCCTGTGTGAGAGGTCCATCCTCAGACCAAATAGTAGTCCATCAGGGAGCCCGTAGTCGGAGGGGGCCCCAGTCGGAGTAGAATTCCAGTAAAAAAATAAAATAGAGATGTTACAATGAGGAAATAAATTGATGGAGGTTCAGTGACATTTAACATAACCAACAGTTTTTAAATAATATAGATTCATCTCTCTTTCTTTCTCTCTCTCTCTCTCTCTCACACACTCTCTCTCTCTCTTTCTCTCACTCTCTCTCTCTCTCCCCCCCCCTCTCTCTCTCTCTCTCTCTCTCTCTCTCTCTCTCTCTCTCTCTCTCTCTCTCTCTCTCTCCCTCTCTCTCTCTCTCTCTCTCTCTCTCTCTCTCTCTCTCTCTCTCTCTCTCTCTCTCTCTCTCTCTCCTTCCCTCTAGTTCACAGTTCATTGTCCAGGGTCATCTACTTCTGTGGAAATTGTCTCTAATTGAATAGGATTCAAACTGTTATTGTCTCAAATATTTCACAGTGTTCCTCACGTTCCCCATGTCTTGCCTCGAGCTACCGAATTCTTGGAGTCTGAAAGAGAATTATATGGACAGAGATAATTTAAATTATAATTGCATAATCTGACAATTGACACTCATTAGGGTACAAATTAACTTTGTCTCGATCATCACACCTTACAAACTCCTATTAAAATCAAACAATCAGAATACTTCCCTAATCGAGGTTGCTTTCTAGGAATTCCTTAGTGTCTGGTGTACATTGTGGGGTTGTCTGACTAGGCTGTTCCATGTTGAATTGAATGGGGGTTACTTAGTCAACGAGAGATGTACAAGATTGTACAAGAGAGGTATTACCTCGTCTCATACTTCCAGGATTCAAGCACGGGTGTGGTATGGTACTTCAGATGAAATGACGTGACAGAGATTTCTTTTGTGTTCCATGGAAATCACTGTCACGTCATTTCATCTGAAGTACCATACCACACCCGTGCTTGTATCATGGAAGTATGAGACTAGGTAATCCCTCTATTGTACAATCTTGTACATCCTCTTGATTGGTCTTCGTCTCTCAATCTGAAACACTGTTTAGTGGGGGGGGGGGGGTGCAGCAAATTCTGGTCTCAGAATAATCGTGCTGTTTTCTTATTCTTCTTTACAAAATATCTGAGTTATTAGTTTTACTTTGAGTCTGCCTTTGCGCTTGCCAGCACAACAATTTTATTGGTTATGACGAACTAATATATGAAAAAGTAAGAGCAATTATTGCTCCCCAAAAGTTTGGAAATTTCCTTTTGTTGGTTGCATGTCCTTCACCTGATTGTTTTCTAACCGGTTACCTGGCTCCAAATATGGTTTTGCTCTGTAGGAGTCAGATGCTGTGTTGTAACTGCTCCCAAATTTGATCCACTTGCACTCCGTATCTACCCAGTTTTTACAGGAATTATAGTTGCTGTCAGAAATCTGGTAGTTCAGCAGCTCCACGCCATTACAGTTAATGATGACGGCAGTTTCTGTTAAAGTGAACGTCCAGATCTTGTCAACTTCATTCGGGGGTTGCACAGGGAACGCAGTGTAAGATGTTGTATCCAGTTCGGTACTGCACCCATCCAACCAGTACTTGAGGTTGCCGTCGAACTTTACTCCTATTCCACCAATATACCCATTATTATACATATCAATTCCAATTAACTCTTTAGAGTTATCGGCTGAGCTTGTCTTTATCTGGATAGGTGTCTTCACTAGATCCCATGCGATAAATGTGCCAAGACTCATATCTTTCCAGTCGTCTAAAAATCATGAGTGTATAAACGGCAAATAAATATGTCCGTTCTTTTCGAGGAGGTAGAATTAAAGTCGAATTTTTTAATTTTAATCAAGGGACAGGGGGCCGCGCATTCAGAGGGGTCGCGCGGCTTTGTATTTGCGCGTGATAATCGAGATCAAGTTCCTGACAATCTTAAGACTTGAACCCGGAAGTGTTGGAAAGATATTTTTAAGACATTTTCAACGCAACAAAGACCAAGTCTTTATCTTATCAGGAACAGGAGATATGAGCGAAAACGTTTAGCACGCGCAAAAAGACTTTTGTAAATGCGTGGCCCCTGTCCCTTGATTAAAAAATTCGACTATAGTGCACAACATTATTATATGCTATGCTCTACTAAAGTAAGATATATTATCTGTTTAACTTATTTACTACAGTCGGACCCCGATTTACCGGGCCCCGATTTACCGGAACCCCGATTTACCGGGAGGATTTCTTTCCCCCGATTTTTTTTGGAAAATTTTTCGAAGTTTGGCCGGTTGGTAAACTTGCATAAATTGCAATTCGCTAGGTCTAATGGGGATCGCGTATCGGTTCGTTTCGAACCGTCTAATCAGCGGCAGGACACGTGATAAGATGCACCGATTCGAAACACGATTCGAACGTGGCTGGTATACCTTAGAAAAATTTCATAACTTTTTTTTGCAAAATTTTACAGAATCATTGTCAATGCTTTGATCGTCTGATCGATGCTCCCCGTAAATTTTCATAGAAAAAGTTATTTTGAAACTTAGATACTTCCTCACCCCGCTTAGGGTGCCCAGATTCGGCATGGTATCACGTATCGGTTTGTTTCGAACCGTCTAATTAGCGGCAGGACACGTGATAAGATGCACCGATTCGAAACACGATTCGAATGTGGCTGGTATACCTTAGAAAAATTTCATAACTTTTTTTTGCAAAATTCTACAGAATCATTGTCAATGCTTTGATCGATGCTCCCCGTAAATTTTCAGAGAAAAAGTTATTTTGAAACTTTGATACTTCCTCACCCCGCTTAAGGTGCCCAGATTTGGCATGGTATCACGTATCGGTTCGTTTCGAACCGTCTAATTAGCGGCAGGACATGCGATAAGATGCACCGATTCGAAACACGATTCGGACTCGGTTTACCTTAGAAAAAGTTTTAACAATTTTTTTAAATTTTTTAAATTTCTTATGACAGAAGCAATGATCATATAATTGTCATCAATAAATGTATAATATACAGTTAGAGGTGTCTTGGTATAGAATTTTGGACAAATTTAGGATTTATGGGTCAAATATGCTCTACCCCGATATACCGGGCACCCCGATTTACCGGGCAAAATGGCTTCCCCCGAGGATCCCGGTAAATCGGGGTCCGACTGTACTAACCTTCCGTTGCGGAATGTTGCCATAGGACAGCCGACAGTAGGAGTAGAAAGACAAAAGATCGCATAGCTGAAATAACAAACTAAGTTGTTGTGTTTTTGAACTGTTGACATCACGCAGCTTCTCTAGTTTATAATAGAGAGAGAGAAATTTTCTCATTGGCTGCTGCTGATCATAACGAGGAACATGTGCCGTTGTGTTTAAGACAGCCGAGCTATATCAGTTATCTCTCTCCCTTCTCTCTCTCTCTATCTCTCTCTCTCTCTCTCTCTCTCTATCTCTCTCTCTCTTTCTCTATCTATCTCGCTCTCTCTCTCTCTCTCTCTCTCTCTCTCTCTCTCTCTCTCTCTCTCTCTCTCCCTCTCTCTCTCTCGCTCTCTCTCTCTCTCTCTCTCACTCTCTCTCTCTTCCCAGGAGGTCTATAACCACGCCTGACACGTGAGTCAGACCGTCATCGGCGTGTTGTAGATAAGTAGTCACCCTCCATCCATGTGCACCATTAGCACACCTGCCTATCGATATATATCGCTCTCTCAAGCTATATTAGCTGTTGTGGTAAAAATTTTCAAATATAAACTAGTAGAGTTACAGATCATAAGTAAAGCTAGATAAGTGAACCAAGAGTTAAGGGGGTGGGTTAAGAGGAGACTGGAGGTGGGTTAAGAGGGGACTGGGGGTAGGTTAGGAGGGGACTGGGGGTAGGTTAGGAGGGGACTGGGGGTAGGTTAGGAGGGGACTGGAGGTGGCCGGTGGGTAGGAGGGGACTGGAGGTGGGTTAGGAGGGGACTGGGGAGGGGAACTATCTTCTTAAAGTAAGAGTGGCACGCCGTGTTTTCTCACAAAACTTAGTGGATGAACGGGGAGTACCACCAGGCCTATTGGTACGGTATCGAAAATTTCCAATTCTGTCTCGTTCATTAGTTATGACGTAATATGTTCATTATTTCAACTTTCATAAAATTGCTCTACAGAAAAATCTGTACATTGTGGATTGAAATGGATGCTTGCATCGTGTTCAGCGTCAAAAAATAGCCGGTGTACCAAATTTTGGTGTCTCTACCTTGTCTGTGACGCAAGATATCGACAAATATTAAAAACGACCAAAGTGAGAGAAAGAGAGTTTGTTACAAGTGGGTGGCGCGCACAAACAACTAGCACCCAAAGATAACAATCTCTCTCTCACCCATTTTGGTCGTTTTTGATAATTGTCGATATCTCGCGTCACAGACAAGGTAGAAACACCAAAATTTGGTACCCCGGCTATTTTTTGACGCTGAACACGATGCAAGCATCCATTTCAATCCACAATGTACAGGTTTTTCTGTAGAGCAATCTTATGAAAGTTGAAATATTGAACATATTACGTCATAACTAATGAACGAGACAGAATTGGAAATTTTCGATACCGTACCAATGGTCCTGGTGGTACTCCCCGTTCATCCACTAAGTTTTGTGAGAAAACACGGCGTGCCACTCTTACTTTAATTACTCTCTAATTATGCTTCTTTATTTCTTATTTTTCTAACTCTCCTCTTCCCCCTACAGGATTTGAAGGAAGTCACACGCGATGTCCATTATGAGAATTTCCGATCTCAAAAGCTCAGTCACAGGTTAGAGTTTTACAAGATATTTTATATTTTCCGTTCTGCCACTGCCAGACCCCGTTTTGATTCTCAGATCGGGTCGGCGCCATCACTTCAGTTTACACCCTGTTTTAACAAGGGTGTTTAACCAGGAAATTTCTTCATCCCTCCACTAGTAACACCTCGATATTCTCCCCATATTCTCATGGGTGTACCGGGTACCCACTATATAATTCATTTCTATCATTAACTGATAATTATATTCATTATTTCAATTATTCAGTTTGATAACTCACCCCTCTCTCAACTCAACAACAATCATGGATCACCACACGATAACACCCCATCTACTACTGGAACTCAGTATCAATAAGTAAACACTATACAATTTCAATTAGTTCTACCCCCACCAATATATATTGTTTTTATTTCCCCACATTCCAACTACACAATCCAACCAGATAATTACAATTTCCCTTAAATCAAGATATTTGACTGTATCTAACCTCATTTTAAACCACATCTATAACCTACCTTTCCTCCAGTACTAATACAAGTATGAATGAAAGTTCAAGTACCACAGCCACGACAACAACCGCAAAGGCTGGTGATGAGACTGACAAGATTCTACGCGAAAAGGATGAAGAGGTAACAGCCCAATACCTCCCCCAATACCCAATGGTCCCTGATAACAATAGTCCTTGGGTTCAAACAGTTCTACCTCTGGGTTGTCTAGCTAGACCCTGTTTCGTGCGCACAGGAGGGTTACTAATCTTTCTGATAGTTCAGGGGGTAGAACTATTTGAAAACCCCAGAGGTTGTTATGTTCTAACCTTGGGTTAGAACATAACAACCTCTGAGTCTGGGGTTTTCAAATAGTTCTACCCCCTGACAAGTTATCAGAAAGAGTCCCTAACCACCATATATCATGTCTAATTTCCCGCCCCTTTTCAGCTCAAAAAGATGAAACGTATGGTTGAGCAACTTACAAAGCAACAACAAATGCTCACCGCCCTTCAAAAGTAATGGATTATTAATTGGACTTTCTCGAGCGTGGTGGATTATTAAATAGCGTGAAATATTTTGTTCAAACTAATTAGTTTCTACCGTGTATGTGAATGATATGTTGTGATTACAAATACAAAGTGACGTATTATTATGAGAGGTAGTCAATTTTTTACGTTTTTATAAAGAAGGGCAAAAATAGAATTAGACCAATCCGTATTGAGTACGTTGATAAGTTTTATCATTGGGGAGATTTTTTTTCAAATATTGTATGTACTGGAGTTGGGCACAAGTTGATTAGTTATGTCAATATAATTGCGACATATTAGACACTGCTAGATCTGTGTTACTGTATCGGAAAATGTCACCCAAACGTGAACCTTTTGCAAAAGATATGTGTTATGTTATTCATATTTGTCGGCAATCGGGTAAAAACCGGTATTAATTACCTTTCAATTTAGTACTTTTACTAATACATAATTAGGCTTGAATTATGAATTGTGTCACACAAGCATCTGCATTATTGTAATCATAAATATATTTGCTTTTATTCCCTTCTAAAACGACGACTTTTTAACTTTACGAAGAACGTGTCAGTGTTGAATTTGAAAAAGGTGTGCCATTCAGCTTACTTGCAGCGAAGGTATGAAATGGAGCGCGCGAAAATTTTATCAAACATATGCGCAATTACGCGCGCATTAACGCGACGGCGCGGAAGTTTTAAATCTTTCTTTCTTGATAAAAAAGATTTGAAAAACAAAACGAAACAAAAAATTTTGGCATGCGCTGCAGACCCCAAGTGCGCGCGTTTTCCACGGCTTCTAGGCTTTAGGGCCTGTAGCATAGGCCAACAAAAAATTTAAAAAATCACTTCGGCCTTGCGCTTTAGACCTTCATGTGCTCGACGGACCTGAAAATTTCTGAGTATGCTCATTTGGCTCGATGGCAAACCCTCTACCAGTTTCCTGACGAGAATTTCCGTCTGTAGTGCTGACAATTACGTGAGCACTACTTTTTTACATGGAAATTTGCTTCGTAAACTCCATTTTTTAACTGTTCAGACTTCAGTGTTCACCCACTTTTTACGTGTGGCGTTGTATTTGGGCTTGACAACTCCCACTTGCTCTAATATTTCGGCAAAAAACGCATAGCACCGGAAAGATACAATTATAATTTATAAAGTATATCACGGCTCCCGCTTTTGGGCCTATGCATTGTTTGGGTATGATATCCCCTCTTCTTCTCTCCCTCCTGCGCTGTCCTCTCTCCCGTATTCGCGCACACAGTAAGTATAGGGATCCCAAAAGAGAGGGTATACCGTGCTGGTTAGCACAGTTCAAGGATCTGTCAGCGGAGCAGTCCCTGCAAATCTTTAAGTCGAGGTTGGACATTGCACTTCGTCACAATGTGCCATTAGTCAATGTAAAAATTGGCTCACAACCACCCTGGTATGATGAAGAGCTACGCCAACTTAAGAAATCGTTTGATAACTCTAGAAAAACCTTCCTAAAAAATAAAGATAGTATTGTAGCTAAAGAGGAGTACGAACTCAAAGAACATCAATATAGAGCACTTGCAATTGAGAAAGAAACATCCTTTCTTGAGCTCTCCTCTATTATAGATGAAGACTCACCAAATGCTAATGTATCTAAGAAATTTTTCAAACACGTTAAGTCCAAGACAAATAGTACTAGAATTCCTGAGACAGTACAATTTAATAACAATTACAGTTCTGTGAGTCATCGTAAGTGTGAAATGTTCAATGAATTTTTCTGTAATCAATTCACTGAATCTAGCACTTACCAAGAAACTGTGGATATGGATAGAGATCACACTACTGATTTTAACTTTGAGAAGTTTAGATATGATGAGATCCTAAAAATTCTAAAAAAGTTGGATGTATCAAAAGCAACAGGTCCAGATAATATTGATGGTGTTGTCCTTAAGAAATGTCACAAATCCCTAGCTTATCCACTTACTCTTATATTCAATAAATCATATACAGAGGGATGTATACCAACAGAGTGGAAAACTGCGAACGTTGTCCCAGTTCACAAGAAAGGGGATCGTTCATGCGTTGAGAATTATAGGCCTATATCCCTGACTTGCCTTGTTATGAAAGTGTTTGAGAAATTAGTAAGAGAACGCCTATACAAAGCCTGTTTAGATAAAATAACTCCCTATCAGCATGGTTTTGTACCCCTTAAGTCATGTACGTCGCAGCTGATTGAATTTAATTGCGAATTAGCGCTTAACATAAATAACCGATATCAAACAGACATAGTTTACTTTGACTTTCAGAAGGCCTTCGATAGTGTATCACATGACGTAATTATAAGAAAATTAAAAAATGAGTTCAATTTAGAAGGTAAGATGTTACGTTTCCTAATAAATTATTTATCCGGTAGGCAACAAAGGGTTGTGCTAGATGGGGATTTCTCAGAATGGGTAGAGGTCAGGAGTGGAGTTCCACAAGGCTCAATACTAGGGCCTTTCTTGTTTGTGTTATTTATAAATGATATAGTTAATGTTGTAAGAGATGATGATCTAACTAAAATTAGGCTATATGCAGATGATCTTAAAATATGGCGTGTTATAAATAGTGAAGAAGATAGTTTGCAGCCCGACATCGATAGTTTAGTGCAATGGGCTAACGATAATAAAATGATATTCCATCCCAACAAGTGTAAGCTGCTTAGATGTACTCAAAACATTAATCGACATCAATTAAATTATCGCTTAGACAGAAATGAAATTAAATCATGTGAAAAAGAAATTGATCTAGGAGTCTCAACTAACCACAAATTATCGCCAATAGAACACCAGAAAACTGTTGTTTCCAAAGCTTCTCAAAGATTAGGACTGGTGAAGCGTGTAGGAATATTAGTTAAATGCCCCCTAAAGAAGAAGAACCTCTACATTAGTCTAGTTAGATCCCTGTTCGAACACTGTAGCCAAATATGGCGACCAGTAAGTGATTCAAGTCTGCTTAAGTTTGAAAGTTTGCAGAAACGTGCCACAAAATGGATATTCGGTGAAACAGACACTAGTTATAATTTAGAAACGTATGTAAAGAAACTCAGGGAGATTGACGTACTCCCAATGACTCAAAAATTTCAATATAATGATCTTAAGTTGTTCCATAAAATATTCTATGAAACATCTCCTATAAAATTTCCATCTTTCCTACAAAAATACGATCCGGAATCACATTTCAGACGCACCACCAGACAACAAACGAAACGAGACAGAACGAACATTATATGCATTGAACAACCCAGAGTGGACCTGTTCAAAAACTGTTACTTCTACTGTTGCCACCTTGAGTGGAATTTACTGCCTCAAGAACTGAGAAATACAACCGAACACAATTTATTTTCCTCCAAACTGAAAGACCATCTCTGGAACGCCTTACATGACACAACTTAATTCGCCTCTGTGGTGGGGGTCCCTTTCTCTTCCTTTATTTCTGCAGTATCTCTCCCACCTCCACACATAGCTCATTTACATTGTACTCAAATATGAGGTTTGGAGTGGTGTTGAACAGTTTGAAACAGGACGGGCGCCCCCACCACAGATATGAATTCTATCTGATATAAATCTCTATCAACAGCCGACGGTATACTAAATTTTGGATGGGGATTATGGGGGAGGGGTGGGGGACTAGGAAAAATGGGCAAGGGTAAGTAATTATTTTTATCATTAATGAGTGAATTAAAATTAACCATCTAGTCTAGTGTGAATAGCCTTATAGCCATTTCTATTTTTATTTAGCTATTAAAAGTATACTATATTAGTCTGTTTGTCCGTAGTGTGCGAGAACTGTCTGTGTGTGAATTTTTATAGTATTTTGAGGTGTAAGCGCTCCGTCTATATTGACACTCCGTCAATAGGAGCCAACCGGGATATTGTCTTTATATATTGTATATCGATTTTTATCCTTTTTCAAATCAAATCAAATCAAATGCGTTGTTAGTGCTTGGAGAACGCCGTTTGATCGATCAGTCTATCGAAGCAATGCCCTCACCACTAACAAGTCTTATAAAGAGCATAATTTTGTGAGCCCGGACAATTTTGGTTTGACGAATTTGGTTGAGAAACAAAGGCGTGAGAGCCAAAAAAGTTTCCGATGCACAAATATAAATAACGTGCGAACCAAGGTCCAAGGGGACGAACAGTTATAAAAAAAGAATTTACAGTTTACATTCGTTGATGACCGTCATCTGATGACATGCAGGGTAGGAAAACTCCCATCAGGAACCGTCGTATCAGGAACAGTCCTGACGAGGGCAGTTTTTATTTGTTTAACGTAATCAACCTTTCTTAGCAAATCAGGATAGATTTCAATATGGACGCAAAGAAAAGGCGGACTGACCAAACTGAGGTAAATAATCTAATAATCAATTCCAATGAATCACTGATTAACATCCAGTTCACACAAGTTTTATAGAACAATCCAATATTCTCATGTCTCCTGATTGAGTTGTAATCCCCCTCTATCTGCAGGCTACTACAAAGATATCTAAAAGTGCCTCGGTATGTATCTTGTAATCTTGTTAAAACTCCAATCACATGCTTGCGATCTCCAGTTGGATCAGTCTTGTGTGTTATGTCCAATGTTTTCTTTCTAGAAATCAGATCTTGCTTTGTCCAAATATTGGTTTGTTTTGTTTGTTTGGTAAAATCCCGCATTCCAATACAGAAATTATGGCGACTGAATCCAGAAAAGTACATAACACACCGGTAAATAGAAAGTACTAAAATTTTGTGGTGTCACAGTGATCTGTGTGTAGTCTAGTACTGTGATAGTGAGATGTCTCTCTTTATGTGTATGTTCCTTGTCTGTGATCTGTCATATACATGTTTTATGTTTTGTGTTTTTCAAATAAACTCCGGTTTTGGCACCCTTTTGATTTAATTTTCAAAATCAAGCACTTGTAATATAATGATGACATTGCCAAGTTGGCAATTCCTGTACGTGGGTGATTTCTATCGAAAAAGGCGAATTTCGTCTCCAGAAGCACCCTCTTCCTAACCCCCCTAGTAATTATTCCATATGCTGTATAATACTGGTTAGACGAGGGGGGAGTAGAAAAACGTTTAAATCATATAAAGCATGATGTTTCAATACATACCCCCCATATAAAGAATGCATAGACAGGAATATAGCAGTAGAGCTCAAATGTACTTAGATGTGTGATCTGATCGTGAAACAAAAAACACTAAAATATGTAGTAAAACATTGTTGTTATAATCATATCATGTACAAACACAAAATTATCATTTATCATCATTGCAATTATCATCATTGCAATTATCATCATTGTAATTATCATTGTTGTCAAGTTGTGATTTTATAACCAGTCTTGTTGCCATAAACTCCCATACCCGTCAACATGACTCAATAACTGACGATCTAGCATTTGCTAGAGAAACATTTGTAATTTGTATTTTGTATTCCTTGTAAACACTCGTGGTTCAATTCATGACTCATTTTATATATTCCTTGTGTGTACTAAGGTTGAAGAAGGGCTGGATGAGGGAGACGAGGTGTTTACCATGGACGGTTTAGAGGGACCTGAGGAGGCTGAAGCTGAGGAAGGGGCTGAGGAGGAACCTGCCACTGTTACATCTGAACCGTGTGATGATGATATGAATCCTGCTGGAGGGGAGTCATCTACCGCAACGGCTCACCGGATATTAGATACTATCGCAGCAACTAGTGGTTCCCCGGGTGATGGTAAAGGTTCCCCTGGTGAAGGGAATGGTAACCATGGTGATGGAAATGGTAACCATGACAACGATCTACCCAACTGTGAAACACAGGAGGAGGGTGATGAAAGCTGTGTTGTAGAACAACAAGAGGAAGAGGAGAATGAAACTGCAGAAAGCTCAACTGCTGGAGCTATGGATGATGGTAACACTGTAGGAGATAACACTGAGAAAGATGGAACCGCTAATAAAGTGCTAGGCAACAACAATGATAACAACATTGATAACACCGATGATATGGAAGTGAACACAACTTTGGAAGAGAATGAAGAAACGGTTGAGAGTGAAACTTGTGAAATACAAGATACGAGCTGCAACGATCAAACGGAGATTATGGAGGTTACCAACAACAATCTGAGTGATGGTGTGGGGAAGGTATCCGCTGTGCTGCACTGGGGAACTACTACTGCACCAGCAGTTTCTACTAAACTGGAGAACACGAGGGTTAGGAAATATAATGCTGTATCTGGAAATATAATGCTGTATCTGGAAATATCTGCTGTACCCGGATTTTGTATTTTGCTTCATTTCAGCTGGCACCTTGTTTTTGTAAGAGATCTATGGTAGCTAGTATTTGTAACACACCCGTAACACATTTGTGAATTTGTAACACAGATCTGTGAATATATGTCTCTCTCTCTCTGTAACATGTACTAGTGAATGTAGCTGGACACGACTCTGCAATGTAACTACACAGTACTCATCAAAACGGGCTGTATAGTAGCTGATGATAGCAGTGTACAAGTGTACATAGCATTCTGTATAGTACAATTGTATATATTTAACTGAGATGCTAATAACTTCAGAACTTCTAATAGTAGAAGAGATATTGGTAGCAGGTAGAGTATTAGGAAACAATACCGTGTGTTATATTCCACTAGTGGACCCAGGCCATCCTACGGATGGCATAAAACTGATCGTTTTTCATATCTCTCACTTCTCAGTTCTCTATCTCGCTGTCTCTGTCTCTCTGTCTCTCTCTGTCTCTCTCTCTCTCTCTCTCTCTCTCTCTCTCTCTCTCTCTCTCTCTCTCTCTCTCTCCTCTTCTATCTCTCTCTGTCTCTCTCTCATCGCCTCTTCACTCTTTCTCTCTCTCTCTCTCTCTCTCTCTCTCTCTCTTCTCTATCTCTCTCCTCTCTCTCTCTCATACTCTCCTCTAGATCTCTCTCTCTCTCTCGCTCTCTCATGCTCGTCTCTATCCTCTCTCTCTCTCTCTCTCTCCTCTCTCTCTCTCTCTCTCTCTCTCTCTCTCTTCATTTGTATCTCAATTTCTCTGTCGTCACGTCTTTGTCTATTTTACCACTCTATATGGGGGATCTCATCACACACATTGGACTACTGGGTGAAATGTGGGATCTGATACTCACTGGGATGATCTGATAGTCACTGGGGTGATCTGATCGTGGGTGGGGTGATCTGATCCTCTATTGGATGATCTGATCCTCAGTTGGGTGATCTGAGCACGCATGTGGGGTGCTCTTAGCATGCTACTTGTTACGTGATCTGATCTTGATGACGACGATTTAGGGACCACCAAACATGCATGGGTGGGATCAAGTTTCGGGTGTTTTTGCATTATATAGTAAGATGAGTGAGTAATTGGTGTTTCTAATCCGTCTCAATGTGCAGCTGGTAAATGACAATAATGTAGAGTGGTGTATATTAGCTAGGTTATTAGGTTTCATAACACATTATACCCACACATAATATCATTACATAAAATTCATCTGTTAGTGAGTCACACATGTTACTATGGGGCTAGGTTGTAAGAAAACCCTGTCAAAACATTCTCTGTTGCTCGCAGTAGAAAGGTGATGTGTTCACCAAAACGTTATCCTACAGCAGGTTACCTACAAAACCTACTGGAACCCAACCCAAAAGGAGGTAAGTAGAGTGAGCTAAGCAGCAGCATTCAACCAGATGAAATCTAATGGCGGATAATTAATTAATAACGAGAACCGAAATGTGTGGGATTTTGAAGCACAGTGCATAATTTGAATGATCTAGAAAATCAGCAGCGATTTGAGATATAGGAAAATCACATTGTCACACTGGATATGAAATGTAAACGTGCAAATATCTTTTTTCATCTCTCTTTCTCTCGCTTTCTCTCTCTCTCTCTTTTTTCTACCATGTCAAAATTGTTTCATATCTGCGGTTGATTGGCTTTCGTTTAATATACCACTGCTGCAGTAGTCCCTTTGGCCGTTTTTCAAACTTCTCGCTAACATCCAGATACATTGCTTATACAACTTTAGCTATTGAACTAATGAACTAATTATAAGAATACATTTTGCCATTTCACTGTTCATTCATACTGTGACAGAGAGTTAATCTGGCATATTGTCAACTGATTTAGAACACACACCGGTATACTGCACTGCTGTTATACAATGTACTGCTGTATTTAGAAAACATCACTGCAGTACTGCTGATTGTTTGTAGTTACCGCCACAGCTGGTTTCCTGTTTTTCTTTCCACTGAATCAACATTATTATTCTTCACTGCACCACCAGATCTGCAATAGTAACTGATATATAATACTTGCTGGATACTTGCTGCATGACTTCAACTCAACTGATAAACTTTAGCTCAACTTGAATTGCTGCCAATACAATTATCTGCGCTATGAATAATAACAGTGGTCACTTTCCCTCTCTTTTACTCTCTTTCACTCTCTTTCACTCTCTTTCACTCTCTTTCACTCACTTCCTTGTTTATGTCTGGCGCTTTTGTCTGTCTAGTGTCTCTGTTTTAGTTCCACATTTGTCAGATTGACAGTTGTGATCAGTAAGTCATTGTCACGACCCTTAGATATGTTGAGACTTGAGCCTGGGTTATTTCCCGGAACATATTATAGAAAGAGAGCGAGATAGTACATGTTTGAGAGAAATAGACAGGATAATCTAGACACATTTCCTGCTGGCTGGTTTATTTTATGTGTCTCTTGTTAAGTCAGACACACATGACTGGACTGCATAGCAGCTAGATACAATAACAGGGTTGAGAAAGGAAGTAGGTTCAATGTTTTAAATCGGCTGAAACACCTGATATTATAGCGCTTCAGGCTGGCTAGAGCTGAACACATTATCAACAAGATCCATAACAATTAATTATCAAAATAATGATGAATCATCATTGATCAATGCAAGATCCTTGAAACTTCATTGATTATGCTCAGTCAGCATTCGTGATCAAATTCGCCACTCATATCACAATTTATATGCAGCCGTGTTTACTTGTACAATTGTGTTCGATATTGGCATTCGACAGCTAAATGATTGCTGAATAATTATACACTGTTCTCTTGACGCCTACACACATTTCTCTATCTTTCTCTTTTCCTTATTATCTTTTTCTATTATTTCACATTTTATTCCCCTCCTTTACGTGGCCATAACCCCCTTTTCCCACTCTCTAGTACGTCAGTACGGTTGGCAGCGAGAAGATGTCTGTCGTGTTCTCCGTGAAGAATGAACCATCTGCCCTAGTCAAGGCTCTCATGCCCTTCCAGGTAACAACATAATTGGGGGGCCATAATTAATTTGTAATTAACAACATAATTCATTAATTGTAATTAACAACATCATTCATTTGTAATTAACAATATCATTCATTTGTAAATGTATTATCCGAAATCGTTAAATTCTAGGAAACACGTAGGGCTAGGGATTGTTTAGATTACCCTGCAAAGCAACCTTCCTCTTCAGAAAAATAACAGTCCATTATTCTAAGAAAAGTTAGTTTTCCCCCCAATAGTTGTCTTACCAAGCCGATATTTTCAGGAAAAGGGAATCAACTTGACCCATATTGAGTCCCGGCCTCTCACTGAGGATCCTGAGAAATACAAGTTCTTGGTTAATTTGGAACTAAGCGATACACAGGAGGACAATTTCAAGTGAGTGCATTATCACACGTTGAGGGATTTGACTGGGATACATTACCTTAACATTTCTAACTCTACTTTTGAACTTGTCCCAGTCACCGTCTAATACCCCACCCCCCATTTTAGGAAGGCTATTGAAGAGCTACGATCAATCTGCGGAAAGGAGTGCGTCCAGGTCCTAACTAGACGAGATGCTGGGGGTATAGGGACGGTAACGAACGCCGGGGAAGTGCCCTGGTTCCCTATTAAGATATCCGAGTTGGACAGATTTGCATCTCAAATCCTTAGGTATCGTCTTGGTTTTGTAGTTCATGTCTGAACATTGCAGATGAATTATTAAGAGTGGTTTTTGGAAAAACTCACGAAAGATATAAAATGTTTATCGTCTCGATCTCATCCAAATTACAAGATTTCATCCCCTTCAGTTACGGTTCATTCTTCTCCCGCCATCCCTTTAGTTACGGTTCATTCTCCCCCCTCCCCCTTCAGTTATGGTAGTGAGCTGGATTCTGATCACCCTGGATTTACTGATGAGACCTATAGAAAGAGAAGGAAGATGTTCGCTGATATTGCTTACAACTACAAACAGTTAGTGGTCTGAAATCTCTGTCTCTTAGTCAGTTATAGTGATATATTTTCCCTTTTTCATCTTCTCCATAGCTACCTCAAACTCCTCCCCTTCTAGTAACAGTGATTGATTGTTGTGGGACCCTAACAATTCCCACTAAATTCTCACCATTAGTAGCTCCAACCCCACTATTCCACTAACTAACCCCCTCCCTCCAACCCCACTATTCCACTAACTAACCCCCTCCCTCCAACCCCACTATTCCACTAACTAACCCCCTCTCTTCCTCCAACCCCACTAGATTCCACTAACTAACCCCCTCCCTCCAACCCCACTATTCCACTAACTAACCCCCTCCCTCCAACCCCACTATTCCACTAACTAACCCCCTCCCTCCAACCCCACTATTCCACTAACTAACCCCCTCTCTTTCTCCAACCCCACTAGATTCCACTAACTAACCCCCTTCCTCCCTCCCCACTATTCCACTAACTAACCCCCTCCTTCCAACCCCACTATTCCACTAACTAACCCCCTCCCTCCAACCCCACTATTCCACCAACTAACCCCCTCCTTCTCTCTTCTAGTGGTGAGCCCATTCCCACGGTTGAGTACAACACAGATGAACTGGAAACCTGGAGAACTGTATTCACCAAACTTAGCTCCCTCTTTGAAACCCATGCCTGCAAGGTAAATAATTGTTAGTTGGAAAGAGTTATATTAGATGCTTGCAAGGTAAGTTATTAGATAGAAAGAGGTTACATTAGATGGAAAATTAAATGAACCGGAGCCCCGTTATAGTTCCAACCCACATCGCCCTCTCCAAAAAATGTTATATGCAATATTTCACTAATAATCAATATTATATCCCTCTAGGAATTCAAGAAAGCCTGGCCTTTGCTCGTACAGAATTGTAACTACAACAAGGATAGCATTCCTCAGCTGCAAAAAGTTTCAAACTTCCTCAAAGGTTTGTGTTTTCCAAACTCTTACTCTTTTTATTAATTCACGACTGTAATCTGTAAACTGACAAGATACCTAAAACTATCGTATTTTTTCGATTTATTATTAAGTTTCTATTGATGTTGAACAAGACAGTCTTTTTCGCCCCTTGATTTTCTATTTAGCACGTGTTGAACGCACATTTCTAATGACACCCCCCCCCCTCCAGACTGCACGGGATTTTCTCTCCGTCCCGTGGCGGGACTCCTCTCTTCCCGGGACTTCCTGGCGGGACTGGCATTCCGAGTGTTCCACAGTACCCAGTACATTCGACACGGTGCTAACCCCATGTACACCCCTGAACCGTGAGTTGGAATTATACAGAGAAGGGTGTACTACTGTACTAGATTATACTTAGTGGTTGCAGTACCAAATCTCAATAAGCTTCAGTAAGCGAATCAATCCAACTTCTAAACAGTAAACCCCCATCTCTCAGGGATGTTTGTCACGAGCTAATCGGCCACGTACCCCTCTTTGCGGACCCTGAATTTGCTGCTTTCTCCCAGGTAGACCTGTTTTGTGGGTTGGGAGGCTGGGCCCAATGTTTATTTTGAACTTGAAGGGCCTCCGGCCTACAATTCTTCTTAACATTCCCCCTCCCTCTCTTTCTTGACCACGATCACGCTTTACCCACCCTCTCCTCATCTTTGTTTGTTTACATTTCCCGGCTGTCACGCCGAGGTCCAGGCTCCCAAATCGTATTTCCTGACCAGTGAGGTCTGAAATTTACAGAGGGCTTTCAGAGAGGGAATATTGAGCGCGCGCGGATGAGAAATGTCTCAAGAAAGAATAAAGCACAGTGAATGGCACTGTGTTATTCAACGCGCGAAGAGTGTGTGTAGGAATGCCGGCTTGGGTGACAGATGTAATATAAAATCGTTTTATCTGTCACTTCACTGTCATTGACGGGAATGGATTTATTGGGTTTACTAGGTTTTGAAGAGGATGTATAGGAGTTATTACTCGAGTTTCTTACACAAAGATATACTAATCTTGTTACCAAATACCATCTCCTTTCTTTGAAAATTGGTCAGGTCTCTCCCTCTCTCTCAGCTTCCTGAGAATAGTGTACTTTCCGGCACGCAATGTGTAATGTACCAAATTAGACACCTGTATGATACTAGTTAATACCAATTATACTAACCGGTTGTTAATTCACCTCCAGGAGATTGGTTTGGCAAGTCTGGGTGCACCTGATGATTGGATCGAGAAATTAGCCACCCTCTACTGGTTTACAATTGAGTTTGGGGTCTGTATGGAGGATGGGGATCTAAAGGCATACGGTGCAGGTACTGCAGGGGGACTCAGAGGGTGCTTAGATGCTTAGATTTATGTATATATAGGGACCTTAGAGTGCCCTAGATAATCCGTGAAATTGAACTTAGGTAGGTACCTACATCATGAATAATCATTTATCACGCGGTTTTTTACCGGTATTCGACATCATATTTCAATTTGCGGCCCTCTTCCGTCTTCAGAGTCAATAATCAATGTTAACTCCCCTCGCTAAAACAAATATCCCCCACCAGGCTGTATTTCCTCTATTGAAGAGCTGGAGAATTGTGTAAGTGCCAAGTCCAAGAAACAGCCCTTTGAGGTGGATCAGATTGTGACAACCCGATACCCCATTACCACCATTCAGCCTGTATACTTTGTTGCACCTTCATTCGCAGAGGCAAAGAGGAAGGTTATGTAAGTAATTTCATAGTTCAAGTTCCTCACAAGTCACAAACAAACAAACAAGCAATTCATCGATTTAGTTCCTTGATAAACTATAAAATTAGTATAAGGAATTTGGGGAACAATAAGCCCCGAACAACCACAATAATTTGTGTCCTATTTGATAATGATATTTTGTGCATATTTTCAGGGAATGGGCTCAGCAGATTCCCCGACCGTTCACTGCTCACTACAACCCATACACCCAGTCTGTGGAGCTAATCAACAAAAGGTACAATTATAACCTCCCTTTTGGGAACTGCCAGTAACCGACCGAATCAGGAAATACTGGTCCCTGATTGACTGATAACCAGTCACGTGACCTAAATAACGAGTTCTGATTGGTTGTTTACTTGTGTCGGTCGTTTCCTGGGAACTGCCGTCTGGTCTGTTTCCTAGATACCATTATACCAGTTTCTGTCTACCTAACTCAAACAGTAAACAGTTAGTAGCTGTACCCTTTCACTTTTGTTTGACCTTCTGCCCCTGGGGCGGCAAAAGAGTGAGGGCGACGGGCGTGTGGCTATCGAGGTGATTCTTGGCAACTATTACCCCTTGTCCCCTTCTAATCCCCTCTAATTCAGGTCCAACTGCATCAAGATGATTCGGGATCTCGCGAATGAGATGAAAACTCTAGAGGATGCTGTCATGAAACTGGTCGATTAGAAGAGAAATAGTGTGTTGAATTACCCCACAGACGAATGAATTGGAACTGGAACAGCTTTAACTGAGTGTTTTTAATTGTAGCTGAATTTTAGTGGAAATTAAATGTGCCGGCCTTACTTTAACTTACTATATTGTTTTCCTGTTCATTTTACTAAATAATAAAGTGTATCAAGAGAATCTTCATTGAAAGATTAGGATTCTAAAATCCCACAATCTAGTCAGAGTCACTGTAAACGTCTGTCTTGTGCCGCCAGAGCTCATTTTGATTCTCAACAGTGATATGGTCGGCAGACAGGTTTTACCGGAAAGTAAAGAAGGCATGTGTACAATTTAATTTCCCCTGTCCGGTATTGTAAGCTTGAGTCATAGTCATGTTACAGCTGATAGAACTATTGGAAATGGATATTGGATTGTATGTTTATGTTTTATGCTTTCTGTTATGAAACTGACATTTTTAATTTGAAAAATAAAAGAGTTCTTCGACATCCCAATGCGCGGGATTGTTTTGCGCGTACCAATCGCGCGCGCAGTTTAGTGTAATTTCAAAAAAAAGGATTTTATTTGATTTCAGAAAATTTTTCGATATCTCAAAATTTTTTTTCTCCATTTTTTGCGGCCATTATTCTCCGGGCGCCGTTACGATCTGGGTGTTTGGAGGCCTGTTTACAGGTGCGCGCTGCCAAAAAAGTTGATTCACTAAAATGGCTCTAACCGCCAAACCACTCAACCGCTTTGGCTGATTCAAAGTTTATCTGGTAGAGAATGTCAAGGCCTAACCCCAACCCAAACCCCAACCCTACTTTAGCCCTAACCCTAAAAAAACCGTTTGTCAGCACTCTCAAAACACCCAGATTTTAACGCTGGCCGCAAAAAATCAAACTCAAGAAAGGAACACGACTGTGCGGGTGTACCATTATAGTGTTGTGTTGGCACACGGAGAATAAGGCCAGCGTTAAAATCTGGGTGTTTTGGGAGTGCTGACAAACGGTTTTTTAGGGTTAGGGCTAAAGTAGGGTTAGGGTTGGGGTTTGGGTTGGGGTTAGGCCTTGACATTCCCTACCAGATAAACAAATACAAATACAAATGCAATTATAATTTATATCCCGCTTTTGGGCCTATGCATTGTTGCCTTGTTCGACCCTCCCTCCCCGTTCAAGGTTTGAACAAAACAAATGCATTGTTAGTGCTAGGAGGACGCCGTTTCAATCAGTCGATTGAAGCAACGCACCCACCACTAACAAGCCTTCTAAAGCGGCTAAAACGGTTGGTGATGACATCCCCTTCGCCGGCTTCGTTTGCCGCGCTTCGCGCGGCCCTAGTGTAGGGGGGACCGCGTCACCAACTAAAACGGTTGAGTGGTTTGGCTGTTAGAGCCATTTTAGTGAATAAACTTTTTTGGCAGCGCGCACCTGTAAACAGGCCTCCAAACACCCAGATCGTAACGGCGCCCATTTTTTGCCGCCTAAAACTTTTTGCCAATTTTTTTTGGCTTATCAACCTAGATTCTGGGCCTTCTAAAACATCTTATTGTACCAAACTATCTTGTAAACCAGAAACATAGTTTAAGTTTGAGCTCCCGACTTTTCTGGTTCAGGGCGACAGCATTTCGACCCGAAAAATGGTGTTGACACTTGACTGAACTTAAAAATTACCCCACAAAATAAAATGTGAATACTAGAGTCTAGGTAGACTAACCTTAAAGAGATCATAAAAGATTCTTGAGTCTATCAATACCTGTTGGCGGTTTCTTTCTGGTGTACCGCTTTAGAAGGCTGTACTCCAGCGTATAATTAATTTAGTTTAGCGTTACTGGTAGCCCTAGAGTTGCCTTGTTCGACCCCCATTCCTTTTGAACAAAACAACCCTAGAGGTGCGGTGACACGGGTCCTCCAGCGGGTAGAACTCTTCTATTCTGTCCGATAACTTCATATCAAACTCTGATAGCTGATTGTCCTTGCCTCGGATAGTGCTCTACTCACCAGGAGGAGCTGTTTACAAATAAAAACAAGGAAGTTTAGTTCAACAGTTTACACATGTTTCAATACAAAATTGTATTTCATCAGAACTGAATCACTTGGTTTCATTGTTCACACCCCACCAGCCTCCACCATCTCCAAAGAACTGAATCACACTTGTCCCGTTCCAGGTTTCTTGCTTGCTCCTTCATAAAGCCATCCAATTAGAGATTGTATTTCTTGTGATGTCTGCAACTACCCATGATCTCGCTTCTCCGGTTTAGGAGTTGGTGGTTCCTGGACTCCATCAAAATCTCCATCTTCTCGGTAGTGCACAGGTCACAGAACCGATCCCCAATTCTGTACGGTCTTCCCTTTTTCCTCACTTTCCAAGTGATCCCGAATGTGATCCCCCTGTCCTTCAACTCCCACACCTTTTCAGACAGCCTTGTAGATGTTCTTTTTTCGGAGTTGTTGAATGTGTGCTTGTGCTGGCTGAATCGGGTTTTAAATGAGTTCCCTGTTAACCCGATGTATAGAAATTTCTGGTTGCAGCTGGTCTTCAGTTGAGCTTCGTATACTTGGTAATGGATCGCATAAGACGATTGTCATCAAGTCCAAGTGCTTTCCAAGCGGCACGATATCACTACCAAGGAGCTTTGGAGCAGAGTGGTTACAAGGGCTTCTCAACGGAATATAAAGACGTGGCGAGAAAAGGGAAAAAGAAAAGGAAAGGACGGCGAAGGGTAATATGGTTTAACCCACCATTTTCTGTGGATGTTGAAACGGACCTGGGACGAAAGTTTCTTGGTTTAGTGGCAAGACACTTTCCAGCAGGACACATTTACAGCCAGATCTTCAACAAAAACACTCTCAAGGTATCATACAGTTGCATGAAAAACATGGAATCGAGGATAAAGGCCCACAACAAAAAACTCACACATGGGGGCCCGAAACCAACAGATGTGCCTGATAAATTATGCAACTGTAAGGACAAGGGAAGTTGTCCATTGGATGGAAAGTGCCTCACCGAATCATTGGTATACGAAGCTCAACTGAAGACCAGCTGCAACCAGAAATTTCTATACATCGGGTTAACAGGGAACTCATTTAAAACCCGATTCAGCCAGCACAAGCACACATTCAACAACTCCGAAAAAAGAACATCTACAAGGCTGTCTGAAAAGGTGTGGGAGTTGAAGGACAGGGGGATCACATTCGGGATCACTTGGAAAGTGAGGAAAAAGGGAAGACCGTACAGAATTGGGGATCGGTTCTGTGACCTGTGCACTACCGAGAAGATGGAGATTTTGATGGAGTCCAGGAACCACCAACTCCTAAACCGGAGAAGCGAGATCATGGGTAGTTGCAGACATCACAAGAAATACAATCTCTAATTGGATGGCTTTATGAAGGAGCAAGCAAGAAACCTGGAACGGGACAAGTGTGATTCAGTTCTGATGAAATACAATTTTGTATTGAAACATGTGTAAACTGTTGAACTAAACTTCCTTGTTTTTATTTGTATCAAACTCTGATATATATTTTAAGAGGACACATATTGTGTGTAGTTGATATGTGTTGTCAAGCAAAGCACTCAACTATCCTGCATGTCATAACACATCTGCAGTAGCACAGTGTGTGTGTGCTGATCACTCTCTGCAATAGATAGTGTGAATAATTTTCAAATTGTAAATTCTTGACGAACTTAGTATATCTGACATTATATTTGCTTCAAAGTATACGACAAAGATTGTGTGACCAACTGGTGCATTATCACCAATACCTATACCATTTGAACCACCTCTAAACCTACATGTTAACCACCCCTAAATCATGTTGTGAACCACCTCTAAACCATGTTGTGAACCACCTCTAAACCATGTTGTGAACTACCTCAGCTCTAAACCATATGAAGTAACCACCTCTCAGCTTCTCATAGCATGGTTTGTGGTAGTTACAGTGGCCAAGTTCAGTTTAACAGACAGTGTGAGGTTCTAGAGGAATGGTTGGAGATCTGGTCGGATGAGGGAGTAAGTAGTGTGTTAATTTTTGTCAAACAAATCATGCAATGTCTTTATAACACACTGCTGTTGGTCCAGATTCGACAGTCCGAATTATGGCAGTTAGACATAATTTGGTTATATATTTAGTGGAGAGTTTCTTTACACCACACACTTTCTTCAGAGGAAATATTTTGTGGAATGTCTGATAGCGAAATGCTCGGGGAGCCAGCTTGAATTCTTATTCAGCGTGAGTTTTATGTTTATCCCATCTCCAGTTTCATTAGTTCTATCCCACTATACTTAGGCCTTAGCACGTCCAAATCCTAATAATCCAAAATGACCCTCTCCCTGTTCCTTGTCTTGCTTGGCCCTCTCTCTCTTTTTAGCATTGACATTGATTGAGGAAAACAGCCAGACAGCCTATTTCCAGACAATATTATTCCGATATGATTCCATCTCTCCCTCTCCCCCAGGTAATGGAGCCGCTTCATCACCGTGGTTTCATATACACTGCCCAGCACCAGCTGTCCCTCTGTCCCTCTATTTCAACCCCATCATCACGAAATGAGGCCCTTCTGTTCGCTCTCAACAATGTGAGTTTTTGGTGTGTTCTTACCCTCCTTTAACATTTGTAAACCCTCTCTCGAAGTCGCGGGGAGAGGGGGAGTGTCAAACAATGTGAATGAGGTCTTCAGTGTTTTTAGTCGCATCAGACTCTCCTTGTTCTCTGAGCACTGCAATGCATTATTCTGTTCAGATGTAACTAAGATGCCTACCCTGACACTGAATTGATATATCTATAATTCCGCAGATGGCCAAGAAGTATTATCGTCCAAAAAGTGTCGTTCTGAAATCAAAGGTAAGTTGTTTTCATCTCCTTCATATCACTCACCTTAGATTAGAACCTCAACATCGCCTCGTGCGAACACCCTCCATAGTATTCTTTACTGGCCATGAATTCAGAATTATTTAAATCATTCCGTTCTTTTGTCGCAAACTATTGGAGACAGTGGAGAATGTTAGGACAAAGACACGTAACATGCACATTAGGAAGAGATAGTGAGAGTGAGAGCGAGAGAGACAGAGAGAGAGAGAGAGAGAGAGAGAGTGAGAGCGAGAGAGACAGAGAGAGAGAGAGAGAGAGAGAGAGAGAGAGAGAGAGAGAGAGAGAGAGAGTGTGTGTGAGACTACAGGTTTCTCGCACATTCTTGTAATGACAAGCAATAGCTTAGACATTGACTAAGCTCGACTGCAGTAACACAATCGCACAAACAATGACATCCAAGAGAGGACATCTTCCCGACCTATTCTGAGTCTAAACTCATCTAAGAAAGGATTATATTTTTCCGAATTCTGAATCTAAACTCACTACTAATTACTGAATCTAAAACTAAATCTGATAGGAAGACATTGAGGAAATTGTCAATGAGAATTCATCCTCTTTTTCCCTGTCGTGAGTTTTATATCGTGTTTCACTGTTACTTCATGTGTTACTTCATGTGTTACTTCATGTGTTACTTCATGTGTGCACTCTCCAATTGAAGTACATTTGGCTAATCGACTGTGTCAACAAGGTCCATATGATGTCAGTGTTTCATGTGTCACATGCAATGTAATCGGTATAACTCTTGTCAGTATTTTCCTTGCATATCTCCCTCTTTTTATATCTTACTTTCATGTTTATCTCTCTTGTAATGTGACTGCGTGTGGGGTCGCTATAGCGACAAGCTGCTAATGACATTTCTGCACCTTCTTACTGTATCTATCTTCTCTCTCTCGCTCCGTAGCGGAGAGAGCGAGAGCGCTAGAGAGAGCGATCGCGCGAGATCGCGCTCCTCGGCTCTTCAGCGCAGCCTCTCTCTCTCTATCTCTCTCTCTCTCCTTCTCTCTCTCTATCTCTCTCTCTCTCTCTCTCTCTCTCTCTCTCTCTCTCTCTCTCTTCTCTAATCCTTGTTCCACAGTTCTGGAGGTCTGTACAAGTCAAGTCGGTCAAGGAAAATGCCATCAAAGTGAGTAGCTAATTCTCTGCACTAATTCCATGTCTTAGTTCCTGAAAATTGGGCTCTTTTAAAAAGAATATCTTCCTGAAATTCTAAACACCTTTATTTCTTGATTCTTCTAAGTTCTTTAGTTCTGTCGTTGCTATGGTTACCAGACAGTATTATTATGACATGGGGTGATAACAAACCTTGTCTCACTCACTCTCCTTCTTCTGACACACAATGACAGATATTGATAACTGTTTACTTTCTTTCTCAGGAGGTGCAAGAAAGAAGTTAACTGTTTCTTAACGTGGTATGAAAACGAGTGGTCAGGTAAGAACTTCTCAGAGAAGTCTTCTCTGAGAATTATTCTCTGTTCTCAATTACAAATCATGAAACCGTTTGGGAAGCGCCATCATGTTGTGACTTCATAACGGGAACCGACAGTTCGACATTTGTTCCACTCGAAAGGGTGACCGGTGACGAGCCAAGAACTCATGAGTGGTAGTATTGTTGCAGTTCCCGCGAAAATATCCTTAGTCTTCCCGCTGCCGACTTAATGTAACGCGCGGTGTCCTATCTTGAGAGATGGCCGCGCTAGATCGAGGGTGGCGCGCTATGCTGCACGTGCAAAATATCTTACGAGAATTGAAGTGCAGGACGGTGAATACCTTATTACCGCTATATAACGGAACCTCCTATTAGCGTACCTTTAATTAACATACCTTAAATTAACGAAAATCGGTTTGGGTGTACTAGCTAGATGTAGAAGTTAGTATCCTGGTAGAGTGCTCGATCCGTGGATGCGGAGAGCTTAACTATTTTGACAAGTGAAAAACAAGTTTTTTACACAATCAACAAATGTTTCACGCGAATGCGATCGTCAGGATTAAAAATGTAAACTTGTTTACTCGTTAACAGTCCTCTGCTCCTTCATAAAGTTGGATGTTTCATGAGTTTAACGGCTAGATACTTCCTCTTGTGCGGACACTTGTTTAACAGTTCGCTCTTCCTGTTTATCAGGTCCTTCCCTCTGAGGATGTGGTACTTTTCCGCCAGACACAGATTACAGGTTATATTACCAGGTTGATATGTGCGAGCTTTGGCTAATAATCGCCATGTTATGTCATGTCTTATGTCTCTGTCCTTTAGTCTCCAGACTAGTTTGGACAGTTCTGTCTCGTTTTTGTATCTGTCGTGTCTGAATGTAGTTTTGTGTGTGTTCAGTCTGGATTTAAACGTCCCCTCGGCCATTCCGACGTATTTTGACTCCTTGTTCCCGTGCTTCACAGTAGCCTCGTACACTACCCCTGTTGTTAGGCACTTTTTATTTACGGGGCATGATTCGGCTTTCCTGCAGTTGCATTCCTTTCCCTTCCCTTCATGCATCTCTTCTGCTTTCTTCAGGAGCTTCTTGTTGGTAGCCTTGACGATGCTGTCCATGTTCATCATGGTAGAGTAGGACAATTTTACCGTCTTTTTGTTGAAGAGCCGGTGAAATGGGTGTTGGGGAGGAAAGTGCAGCCTCAGTAGGTCGAAAAACTGTTTTCCGATATCCGTAGCCACATTTTTCGAGAATGGCGGGTTGAACCAAATGATTTTTCTCGCCCTTTTCCTCTTCCGGTGTTTTCCACCTTGCTGAATTTTTGTGAAATTCATGTCAGATTTGTATCCTGCTTTTACCAATGCCTCTTGGTAGACATCCTTGCATTCTTCGAATTCTTTCTCCGAGTGCGATAGACTGCATAGGCGGTCCTGTATGGTCCTTGGAATGTTTTTCAGGATTACAGGTGGGTGGTTTGAGGATTTGTTCACGTAGGTGGTGTTGCTATTGGGTTTCCGGAATGGTTTGAAGGTTCCTGTCTCTGCGTTGAGAGTGACGTCCAGTATATTCACAATTTTTCCCACTTGTTCCACCGTTATTTTCATTCCGTTGTTCTTGAATAGCCGGTGCAGGTGTTTTTCAATTCGGTTTAAAAGTGGTCCGTTGCTGTTATTGATGTATATCAAACCATCGTCTCTGTACAGTCCGCTGTGGCAACCCTCGTGGTTTGATTCTAGGTAGTTCTGGATTTGCTGTAGCAGGTATATTCCTACCAGGTCAGATGCTTCGGCTCCATCTAGTGCACCCATGGTAATATCGAAATTTTTGTCTTTTTTCCTCCACACTTTGTTGTCACTGAACAGTACGCTCTTCCTGTGTACCATATGTTTGCTATTTTGGAAATTAACGATACCTAAAATTAACGAAATTATTACCGATTTCGTTAATTAGAGGTTCCGTTATATAGAGGTAATAGAGAGCCCAGGCAAAAGAACAAAAAACTCTCACACCCTATTGACTCCTCTAAATCCCGATCCCTGGCTCATGCCTACTTTGCTCCCTACGGCGCCGCTTCGCGGCACCTCCGGTCGCGAGATCATACTCCACCCCCCTTCCCCCTGTTGACTCCCCTCAGTCATCACCCCTCTTATCCCTATTCATTCCCCTCGGTCCCTATTGAATAATATCGTCCCCTATTCACTCCATCTTACCCTCAATTCACTCCCCTAACGCCATACTGAATACTCCCCTCACTCCTCTCTCAATCTGTGATCTGAAGTGCAGTTCAGAACCCCAAATTTTCCCTAATTTTTCACCATTTTCGCCATAACTCTGTCATTTCGCAACCAATTTCAAAATACCAAAGCTCATTGGAAAGATAATATCAAGCTCTTTCAAAAGAGCCATGAATTTCCAACATTAGAAAGGCTTTACACACGCACGTGCACGCCCCAAACCCCACCAACCACCCCTAACAACATGCCAATTTTCCACGTGCAAGCCCTAAAAACCCCCCAAAAACCAATTGTCTTGCAACCATCTCTGCTTTATAATATAGACTAGAGAGCCCAGGCAAAAGACCCAAAACTCCTCTCGCCCCCTACTGACTCCCCCCCCCCCACCCCTATCAAATCCTTTCAATATCTATTGACTGCTTTCGCCCCACATTATTGAATACTCATTCCTCAACACCCTCCTTCCCCCGCCCCCGGGCTATGTTAACCAAATCACCCCATAACCCCCTTACAGCCAGTTGGAGTCCTACAACACCCCCCCCCCGTCTATTATATGTCTCTCTTTCCCCCTCTCCATCTCCCTCTCTTTCCAAGTCCCCTCTCCAATGGATAGTCTCCATCTATCCCCCTATCCCCCTCTCTCTCTCTATCCCACTTACCCCATCATTCGATTCCCCCTCTCTCTCTCTTTCTCTTTCTCTCTCTCGCTCTCTCTATCTATCTATCTATCTATATATCTATCTATCTCTCTCTCCCCCTCTTTCTCTCTATCGTCGTCTCTTCATATCGGGCTGGTGAATATGGGAGCTGGTACAGGGAAATCTTTAGAGTACTGCTGAAGAACATACCGAATCAGGTGATAAAGATCCGTATAACTGGAGCTGTGTAGAGGGATACGTTGGTAGAAAAGCATTGGCATTTATCGGGGCCGCAGCAGTAGATGGCCAAACACCACAAAACACCACAGGAACACGCAATACAACACCCAACAACATGCACGTGCAGTATTAACACTCTTGCCCACCATCATGGCAACTCCCCAAACCCCCCACCAACCACCCCTAACAACACGCCAATTTTCCACGTGCAAACCCTAAAACCCCCTCCTCCAAATTTTGTCTTGCACTGTTCTCTGCTTTATAATATAGACAAGAGGTTCGCCCGTTAGCCTAAAACATGTACCCGCCCCTATAACATGTACCCGTTTGGGATAACTCTACGTCATAGAAAGGTTTATAGCCACTAAAATCGATACAGAATTTCACGCTGAGAAAGATGGTTCTATTCATTTTGTTCTAGGAAGTTCCTGAAACCCATAAAAACGGGGGGGGTGCAGCCCAAAAAAAACCAACCATACCCTGGATTTTCAAAAGTGTTGATTTTTTTTGGTCGTTTTTGATTTTTTTTGGTCGTTTTTGATTTTTTTTGATCTTTTTTGATTTTTTTTGGTCGTTTTTGATTTTTTTTATTTTTTTTGGTCGTTTTTGATTTTTTTTGATCTTTTTTGATTTTTTTTGGTCGTTTTTGATTTTTTTTGATCTTTTTTTATTTTTTTTGATCGTTTTTGATTTTTTTGTTGAATTTTTTGATCGTTTTTGATTTTTTTGAATTTTTTTGATCGTTTTTGATTTTATTTGATCGTTTTTGATTTTTTTTGAACTTTTTTGTTCAACATTAAACAATTAAAAAAAATCAAAAACGATCATAAAAATTCAAAAACGATCAAAAAAATTCAAAAAAAATTCAAAAAAAATCAAAAACGATCAAAAAAAATCAAAAAAAGATCAAAAAAAATCAAAAACGACCAAAAAAAATCAAAAACGACCAAAAAAAATCAAAAACGACCAAAAAAAATCAAAGAAATTTCAACCAAAAAAAACCAAAAAAAACCAACCATACCCTGGGTTTCGGAAAAAGTTTGAATTTTTTTGGGGCTGCACCCCCCCCAAAAACCAAAAAACCTAAAAAACCTAAAAATCGTAAATTTAGGAGTTGAGCACTAAATTTTTTTTGACACCAAACACTATTCTGACCAAGTTTCATCAAAATCGGGGCTGTTCTCTCTCACTCTAAAGCCTTCGGTGTCTTTTCTACTCGTTTCATAAGATGATTTTGAGATATCGTCTAGGCTTGAAATATGCATGTATGTAAAAAAGGTACCGCACCCACGCAAAAGCAAGCCTAATCACCAGTGAACATTTATGACATTCATTGGAATCGAAAGATGGGACCTTTAGTAGTACATTGGTGGTAAACATGTTTGGTAACACATTTTGGAATGGTTTATGGAAGTTATAATTTAATGTCTTTTAATGTCTTATAATGTCCTTTAATGTCTTTTAATGTCCTAAATAAACACGGACAATTTAATACGCGGGCCCCCCCCCCCCCCCCAGCTGTGTAGAGAATCAACGGGGTACGTAGGTAGAAAGGCTTTGGCAATCATGGCGGCCCCCACAGTAGATCCCAAAACACCAACAACAACAGCCACAGGAACACGCAACAAACAAACAATAACATGCACGTGCAGTATCCCCTCCAATACCCCTCCCAAGCCACCTCCTTGGCAACCCCCTCTATTTGCACGTGTGGATAGGTCATCATCCTCCTCACGACGTTCATTTGTACTTTATAATAAGGACTAGAAAGCCCATTGTTAAGTCCTACAACACCACCCCCCCCCCCCCCCCCCCCCGACTATATGTCCCCCCCCCCCCCTCTTACTCTTCGTCTCTCCATGTCGGGGTAAAGAATACGGAGGTTGGTAGTGGTAGAGCGCTGGTGATAAACATCAAGGGAAATCCCGCTGAATAACATGTAGAATCAGGTGATAAAGATCCGTAGAATTGTAGCTGTGTAGAGAATCAACGGGGTACGTAGGTAGAAAGGCTTTGGCAATCATGGGGCGCCAGCAGTAGATCCCAAAACACCACAGGAACACCACAGGAACACACAACAAACAACCAACAACATGCACGTGCAGTATCCCCCAAAACCTCCAACCTTGGCAACCCCCTCTATTTGCACGTGAGGATAGGTCATCACGACGCCACGCATTTGTACTTTATAATAAGGACTAGAAAGCCCATTGCTAAGTCCTACAATACCCCCCCCCCCCCCCCCACCCGTCTCTATGCCCCCCCCCCCCTCTTACTGATCTTCGTCTCTCCATGTCGGGGTAAAGAATACGGAGTTTAGTACTTGTAGAGCGCTGGTGATAAACATCAAGGGAAATCTCACTGAATAACATATGTAGAATCAGGTGATAAAGATCCGTAGAATTGTAGTAGCTGTGTAGAGAGTCAACGGGGTACGTAGGTAGAAAGGCTTTGGCAATCATGGCGGCCCCAGTAGTAGATCCCAAAACACCACGAAACACCACACAGGAACACACAACAAACAACCAACAACATGCACGTGCAGTATCCCCCCTCCAATACCCCTTCCAAGCCACCCCCTTGGCAACCCCCCACCATTTGCACGTGAGGATAGGTCACCATCCTCATCACGCCACGCATTTGTACTTTATAATAAGGACTAGAAAGCCCATTGTTAAGTCCTACAACACACCTCCCCCCACCCGTCTCTATGCCCCCCCCTCTCACTCTTTGTCTCTCCATGTTGGGGTAAAGAATACGGAGGTTGGTAGAGTGGTAGAGCGCTGTTGATAAACATCAAGGGAAATTCCGCTGAATAATGTATGTAGAATTAGGTGATAAAGATCCGTAGAAGTGTAGATGTGAAGAGAATCAATGGGGTACGTAGGTAGAAAAGCTTTGGCAATCATGGGGGCCCCAGCAGTAGATCCCAAAACACCACAGGAACAACACAGGAACAACACAGGAACACGCAACAAACAACCAACAACATGCACGTGCAGTATCCCCCTCCAATACCCCTTCCAAGGCACCTCCTTGGCAACCCCCCACCATTTGCACGTGATGATAGGTCATCATACTCCTCATCACTACGACGTTCATTTGCAAATTATAATAAGGATAAGGTATGAACCCTTCTTTCAAATCTGGCTTTCTCGAAACAGTAACAGTAATCCGTCTCATCTCTCTCAGACAAAGAAAAGTTGGAGTCTCTGTATCTCATCTTATGCCGTCTGTCTGTCCAGGAATTATACTACACAACTCTACTTCTCAATGTGAGTACTTTGTAGTTCACATCACAAATCTGTGAGGGTTCGGTAGAGTAACAACTGGCAAAATTTCAAAGAGAATAATTTGAAATGACCGTATATTATACATTCAGCAGAATTAAATTGACACTGTATGCAACTTCTACTTCTATAGAATCTGATAATTAGTTGCACGTAATGGTTAAGTTAATAAAGATTCCTCCCCCAGCTACGAAGGTATAGAGACTTTGTGACCAAGTTACCAACAGATTTAACCTTAAAAATCCTATCCTATCTGACGGCAAAGGACCTGATTAATGCGAGCGAGGTGATCAAAACATTCCTTCTTTTTTGTAGCTAACTAACCATCTCTCTTTTCTACTTCTCCCATGTTAGTACAGACTACAGTGGGACCCCAATTTACCGGGAAGCTCGGGGGAAAGGGTTTTGCCCGGTATATCGGGGTCAAATACTGTTAATTTCCTACATCGGGGAGAGTTTATCCGGTAAATCGGGGTCCGACTGTAGAAAGAAAAATGTTCCCCCATATTACCAGCTAGTGCTAACTACCCCTCTACTCTATCAGGTATCCCGTGATTGGTACAAGATCTGTACATCAGACATGATTTGGGGGATCAAGTGTGTTCAGAAGAGCACCCCTCCTACAGAAATTGGTAAGTTAATTACAGTCCTGATAACTATGATTTGGGGGAAAGAAGAGCACCCCTCCTACAGAAATTGGTAAGTACAGTGCTGATAACTATGATTTGGGGGAAAGAAGAGCACCCCTCCTACAGAAATTGGTAAGTTAATTATAACAGTCCTGATAACTACTTCAATCTTACTAAGTATGCAGTCAAACCTTGATTTATCGGAATCTTAGGATGAAATATTTTTGCATGGTATACTGCACGGTCTAATATTTTTAGTTTTCTAATTATAAACATCTGATCTAACAATCGATTGCAATCACCTTGGCTTGGCTTGGCATGGGATATGGTTGGGGGAATTCATGATTTGATAATGAACGGTGAAGGGTGAATTAAGGTCTTTGTTTAAAACTCACCAATCATAGTGGTACAATCATGGGGCGACCATGTGTAGTTAGGTAAACAGTAGAGAGGGTGTAGAGATGCAGTGTTGGAGCAGGGTATAGGTAGCAGGGTATAGGTAGAGTTTCAAACTTTTCAACACTACTTTAAACAAATTAATTTGAGGCGGCACCCTCCCTCAAATTTCCCGTGTAGACAATGTCAAACACCAAAGTGGAGGGCATCGATAGCCCAAAGGATCCTGAAACCAAGCCGGCGCCAAAATCAGCCGATAAGCCGATCTCCAAGAAAGAAATGGAGGACCGAGCCGCAGCTGTGATCGTCAAACTGGTATCGTTGTCTGCCCAAACCCACCCGCTCGCTCAAAAAACGCTCCTAGCCTACAAATTTGGTGCGAGTATAACAACCAATATCACCAACCTGGGTAAATCCTCCCGCCCTGAAGCTTTGGAGGCCGCGGCCTTCCTGGGTATAATACAGGATACCGATACCTCTAGCTCTGGTGGTAAGAGACCGGCCAAAAATAGGCAAACCTTGAGCCACCGGATCATCAAGAAGATAGAAAGCCTGTTCCCGGCTCGGTGTACTGACTGTCCCGCCTTATACCAACCCGATTTTGAAGAGACACCCATCTTCACATGCTGGTCATGTTACCGTCACTCCCATGACTGTGAAGTTATCAGTGAGCTCGGAGAGGCCATCTCAAAAATTGGAGCAAGCAATGGCTTCAAATGGCTTTGCCTGGAATGTGCAGAAAAAACAAGTCTTTCTCTCAGAAAGTCACTGACCCTCTACGAAATAGGACGAGACCCCCCAGAAGATCATAAAGATGAAAAGAATGATCCAGCTGGAGAATATTCACAATCCGACACCATCGACCTCTCCCAGATTGATGCCTCTCAACAAGTGGAGAAAGAAGGGGAACCAAAACCAGTGGAGAAAAAAGAGGAACCCCCCTTTGAAAGGATCTCCAAGCCATGTAGTTTCTTCCGCAAAGGAAATTGTCGACACGGTCCAGACGGGACCAAGGAAGTAGACGGACAGACCTGTCGATATGAACACAAAGCTCCAGTAATCACCCCTATCCAACCACCAGCTGGAGCCGTGGGCCAGCCTACCGAAACTGACTGTAGGGTGTTTGTTCAGTATGGACGATGTGAGCACGGAATCAATGGCAAAATCAAAAGAGGTGGAAAGGTGTGCCCAGGAAGACATCCTAAAATTTGCAGAAAGCTTAGGAAGGGAGCGTACGGGAAAAACGGATGCAAAAAAGGATCACAATGCGAGTTCCTTCACCCAAAACTTTGCAGAGGATCTGAATCTAAAGAGAAGGTCTGCCCAAACCCCACCACATGTAAGTTCTTTCACACGGAAGGAACTCGGCTCGGAACACGACCAGTGGCACCTACTACTGGAAGGGAAACAACTACACAGAGGAGCGAGGACAATAGCCCCCGTCCCCATACCCACCCCCATCCCTATACCGATGCACTGAACCACACCCCGGAGGGACGGGATTCCTCCGAAACATCGGTTTTTCTGAAATCCCTGGTAAAGGAAATGAAGGAAGGGTTCCTATATCAGGGTCAACAGATTCAACAGCTGATGAAAGCCCTAATCCAAAGGGATACAAGCTCTCCGGTCAAACCCTTCACCATGGACCACTCAGGGATTATGCCAGACTACATGATACCAACAGAGAGAATAGGAGAGCTACAGACACTCCATCCTCTGACTCACCGATCTCAAAGGTCCTTCTACTAAACTGCAGGTCGATCTCACCGGCAGCTGGTGGGGAGACTAAATGGAAACTCCCCTACATCCAGGAAACACTGATGTCCCCGAACTCAAACGAACCACCTGTTTTAGCAGTGGGTATCACCGAAACGTGGCTAAAAAGTTACATATCAGATGCCCAAATATCGATTCCCGGGTACGTTACTCTGAGAGCAGATAGAGAATTGAAAGTCGGAGGAGGTTGCTTCAAGCAACTTGCTTGTTATACATCAACAAAGACGTGCCGATTACAAAACAATTTTCATGGAGTGACCGCCAGACAAGTCTTGTAACCGCTTTCTCCGAACAGAAAAACCTTTTCTTTGCCTGTATGTACCGACCACCAGACACAGAGGAAAAATCGTATGCAGAATCTCTAACGAAACTCCAAGCAGAGATCAACTCGGTTATCGAGGAAAATGATGGGCGAACACCAGAGATTGTTATCATCGGAGACTTCAATCTCCCAAACATAGATTGGGAAACAATGACATTTCCATCCCAAGGAGGAAGAGAGGCTGGCCCTTACCACCAAACTCTTGAATTCGTCAACGAGAATTTCATTACACAACTTGTCACAACCCCAACAAGAGGAACGAATATCCTGGATCTGGTGTTCACAAACACCCCTGAATACTTTGCAAATGTGACAACTGTAGATAGCAAAATATCTGACCATCGTGTAGTGGAATGTACCATGGCATACAACCCATTGGACAGTGTGGTTAACGCTAAAACTGAAGATGACCCCTTCAGAAAAGTGAAGATACATAATGTTGACTACCTCCCAATGAAAACACAACTGTGCGAAATAAACTGGGATGGACTACTCCAGCTCTGCAAAAATGGTGATGTTTATGACCTTGAGCAGTTCAAGACCTACGTAACCCAAATCGTACGTGAAATTGCAGAAGAAACCCTCCCTGGTAAGGCCGAACACGGAAAAGGTAAACGGCATACACAGAGGATATCTGAATCTTTTAAACGGAAGTCAAGAAAAATAAAGAAGAAACTAGAAGGAGATCTTGACCCACTCAGTAAGGAAACTCTTTATGAGGAACTGGACCTCCTAACTGTCAGAAGGAAGGAGAAGATCCTTGAAAACCTAGACCAAGAGGAGATAAACGCAGTCGGAACGATAAAAATCAACCCTCGTTTCTTCTACACTTATGCAAAAAAGAAGTCTAAAACAGCTTCAACAATCGCACCACTGAGGAGACAGGATGGAAGCCTGACAACCGACAGTGCTGAGAAAGCACAGCTACTACAAAACCAATATGTAGGAGTGTTCAGCAACCCTGCTGATGTAGACGCTGAGAAGAGCCTGACCTGGATTAAGTCGGAACCAAATCTGGTCACTGAAAACTTTGACTTTACGCCAGAGGATATCCAGTCCGCCCTAAAGGAAATTGATCCGTATGGAGCGGCACCGGACGGTGACATCCCGGCTAGGATTCTTTACGAGTGCAGAGCACAGCTTTGCTACCCTTTTTGGCTCCTCTGGAACAAATCAATGGAAGAGGAAGTCATCCCACCGTCTATGAAGAAACAACAAGTAGTACCCATCTTCAAAAAAGGAGATAGAACCAAAGCTGCGAATTACCGCCCCGTCTCCCTCACGTCAAATGTCATCAAAACATTCGAACGTGTCATGAAGAAACACCTTGTCCAACACTTCGAGGAGAATAACCTATTTCCCGAATCTCAGCATGGGTTCCGGAAGCAACGGAGCTGTCTCACCCAGTTGATTGAACACGTGGATACAATCCTAAAAGAACTAAGGGAGGGAAACGAAGTCGACGTTATATATGTCGACTATGCAAAGGCATTTGATAAGGTCGACATCAGCGTTCTCCTGGCAAAGCTAGAACGTTACGGTATCCGCGGAAAAGTTCTCAGTTGGATCAGATGCTTCCTGACCGACAGATACCAAACTGTCGTGGTGGATGGAAAACTCTCATCACTGGAGAAAGTGCTTAGTGGAGTTCCTCAAGGAACCGTACTCGGGCCAATACTCTTCATCATATATGTTGCGGACCTAAACTCAGCCGTTGTACACTCAACAACCAAAACTCTTGCCGACGACACTAAACTCATAAAGGGAATTGAAAGAGAAGTGTCACATGACCAACTCCAAGAGGACCTGACAAAAGTGGGAATTTGGTCGAAGGCCAACAACATGAGTCTGAACGAAGATAAGTTTGAGGTTTTGCAATACTCTCTCAACAAAACTCAACTACTTAAACAGTTACCATTCACCCAAGACCTCCAAACGTACTATACTCCAGAGGGACTCAAGATTGAACCAAAACATTGTGTCCGTGACTTAGGGGTCCAACTGTCAGATGATTTATCCTGGGAACATCAAATAGGAAAAATGACATCTGACGCCCGAAAGATAAGTGCATGGGTATTGAGGGCCTTCAAAACAAGGGAGGAAAAAACTATGACTATCCTGTACAAAAGCCTGGTCCGCAGTAAACTGGAATATTGCTGTCCACTATGGGATTCGCCAAAGATCTCTGACATCCAGGACGTTGAAGCAATCCAGCGGAAGTTCACCAAACGGATCAAGGGAATGGCTGAACTAAACTACTGGGAGCGTTTGAAAAAGCTGAATTTTACTTCCCTTCAACGCCGCCGAGAACGTTACAACATCATAATGATGTGGAAGATGGCAAACGGCAACGCACCCAACAACATCGGCATCCGCTTTTATAACAACAACCGTCTCGGGAAAAAAGCGGAGGTCCCAACATGTCCCACAAACACACAGAAGTCAGTCGCGACGAAGTACCACAACTCGTTTATCTGTAGAGCGACTCGACTATGGAACACACTACCCAGGGAAGTGAACTTAGCGGAAAACCTACCGTCGTTCAAGGTACTACTAGGGAAATGGATGACGAGATTTCCGGATCGCCCACCGGTTCTCGGATACCCAAAACAAAACAACAATTCAATCTTGGACTGGATACGGATCGTTTCCAGGGAGGGGGAGGCTCTGTGAGGAACTGACACCTGTGTAGTTTGTACACGAAGAAGATTACAAGATTACAAGATTACAAGTTGTGTGGGGTGGGTACAGGTCTGATTGCGGTATTGGCTCCTTCAATCCGGCACTGTCGATAATTGTAGAACAGCCGTGTCCCACTGAAATTATTAAACAATTTGGATGAAATGTTTTTTAAACTCCACTATATCTTATTTTACCTCTGAATTTCTGTGACAACGTATCACGTTTTGGATCTCCTGTATATTTTTCCCAAAATCTTATCTGCCCAACTTTGTATTTGTTCCATTGATCTGCGTGTGGCTCAGGGTGGGTGTAATTAACCAGCCCTACGCCATTACATGTTATCACAAAGCCAGCTGAGGTTCTGGCAATTCTCCAAATCCTAGTACTATTGTCATCTGGTAGTTGCACCTGAAATTCATCTCCAGGTTTCACAAGAACATCCATTGGTTCATCAGGCACCAGGGTTAGTTTCAGGAACCGACCGAATCAGAAAATACTGGTCCCTGATTGGCTGATAACCAGTCACGTGACCTAAATAACGAGTTATGATTGGTTGTTTACGGTCGGTTCCTGGTTAGTTTAATATGACCGAGAATGTCTCCAAACGCAAAACGATTGGTTTCGTTCTTTCTATACATGACAATATTAACACGGCCAATATCACCAGTCGTTAGAACATCCAAAGGATATGATTCCAAATCAAATGGGTTCCATCCATATTTCACATGCTTCCAGCTTGTATCAACTGCTGTGTGAACCACTGGGAATACATACAGATATTCAAGGAACAAATTAGAATGATAATGATATTGTTTTGTTTAGTTGGCAAAAGGCCAAACTAGACAAATTTTTCATCACTTACCAGTACAAAACAGGAAAATAAGATAGATACTTTTCATCTTGAAGAGAGGCGTGTAGATAGTTGAAAGCTTCAAACAAAGACTGAGGCAGAGATTTATTCTTAGACGGGTGTAGACGCCGGGGAAGAGACAGAGAGGAGTTTAAACGGTGGGGGGGGGGGTGCAGCCCAAAAAATAACCAACCATACCCTGGATTTTCAAAAGTGTTGATTTTTTTTGGTCGTTTTTGATTTTTTTTGACTTTTTTTGATCTTTTTTTATTTTTTTTGATCTTTTTTGATTTTTTTTGATTTTTTTGATTTTTTTTGATCGTTTTTGATTTTTTTTGAACTTTTTTGATCGTTTTTGATTTTATTTGATCGTTTTTGAACTTTTTTGTTCAACATTAAACATTTAAAAATCAAAAACGATCAAAAAAATTCAAAAACGATCAAAAAAATTCAAAAATGACCAAAAAAATCAAAAACGACCAAAAAACATTAAACATTTAAAAAATCAAAAACGATCAAAAAAATTCAAAAACGATCAAAAAAATTCAAAAAAAATCAAAAACGATCAAAAACGATCAAAAACGATCAAAAAAAATCAAAAAAGACCAAAAAAAATCAAAAAAGACCAAAAAAAATCAAAGAAATTTCAACCAAAAAAGACCAAAAAAAACCAACCATACCCTGGGTTTCGGAAAAAGTTTGATTTTTTGGGGCTGCACCCCCCCCCCCCCCCCCCCCCCAACGGTGTGCTCGAGTTTAGTGTTATTCAGGAGGACATATCATGTGGTGTGTGTGTGGGGGGGGGGTTGGTAGAAAACTTTGAGCTTTAAATACCTCTATATTTCTATAATATCTATCAGCCAAATATTTGGTGTAGAGATCCGGGAACATTACTATATTTCAAGTTTCACTAAATGATGACCCATGTTTTATGTAAAATTGATTTCCTCGTTTCAGATGGTTCTATGCCCTGCCAGATGGTGTTCAAACGTAGTGTCCTGTTAGCTAAACAGTGGCAAGAAGGGAGGTGTAGAGCACACTGCATTTCACCTGTCTCTCAAAAGGTAGTTTTAAAATAGTCCCAGTTATCCTTATTATAATTTGCAAATGCGTGGCGTGATGATGTGTGTCCCACTGTCTTTGCGTGACCTATGATTTTGGGTGATGAGTGGGTTCCATTCAAATGCTCATAACTCATCGAAAAATTGGTCAAAACGGCTCAACCAAAAACAGTGTTGTAGAGAATTGTCAGGCGAACATTTGGGTACAAAATTGATGTTCCAAGTCTTACCAACCGTCAGATATATCGTCTTAAAGTCAAAAATACGTGTTCATGAAATCCGACCGGGGTTCACGTTTTGAAAAATTCACAAATGCAAAGTTGCTCGGATCACATTGCATGCCTCATAAGAGTTGTAGGAAATTGTCTGGCGGTCATTTTGGTACCCGAGTTTTTGTCCTAGCTCAATGTTTAGAGTGTCTTATGACTGTCAGAACTGGAATTTTCACAAAAGTGGTCTCAGGTATCGCATTACATTTTGCCCTGTTTTGAAGCTCATTGCTGCTTGAATAACATCTTAGTGCATGATAGGATTGAGATAGACCACTTGCGTATCCTACACATTAACAGGGGCCTTGCCAAATCGTCATAACAACCCTGTCAAGTGTCTAGATGAAATTGAGACGATATGTGCTGATTATCATGGGATTACACGACACCGAGCCACCTAATTAGGCGTTGTGAGCCGATACCAACTAAGACTCAGCGTAGACAAATCTTTATGTTCCTACAGTCATAACGCAACTAAAACGTAGAGCTATGGATAAAATCATGGTATCAAAATGAACCTTAGACGATTCCAATGAAGCTCTTATAAATTTCAAACCATTTTACCCATTTGTTGATGACACGTGATCCCCTCAAAAATGTTGGTTGAATTTCGTCTTTAGACAGTCATAAGACAGTCTAAACATTAAGCTAGGACAAAAACCCGGGTACCAAAGTGACCGCCAGACAATTTCCTACAACTCTTATGAGGCATGCAATGTGATCCGAGCAACTTTGCATATGTGAATTTTTCAAAACGTGAACCCCGGTCGGATTTCATGAACTCGTATTTTTGACTTTAAGACAATATATCTGACGGTTGGTAAGACTTGGAACATCAATTTTGTACCCAAATGTTCGCCTGACAATTCTCTACAACACTGTTTTTGGTTGAGCCGTTTTGACCAATTTTTCGATGAGTTATGAGCATTTGAATGGAACCCACTCATCACCCAAAATCATAGGTCACGCAAAGACAGTGGGACACCCTGTAGTATCCACACGTGCAAATAGAGGGGGGTTGCCAAGGAGGTGGCTTGGGATGGGTGTTGGAGGGGGATACTGCACGTGCATGTTGTTGGTTGTTTGTTGTGTGTTCCTGTGTTGTTCCTGTGGTGTTTTGGGATCTACTACTGCTGCCCCCATGATTGCCAAAGCTTTTCTACCTACGTACCCCGTTGATTCTCTACACATCTACAATTCTACGGATCTTTATCACATGATTCTACATGTTATTCAGCGGAATTTCCCTTGATGTTTATCACCAGCGCTCTAGCACTACCAACCTCCGTATTCTTTACCCTGACATGAGAGACAAAGATTGAGAGGGGAAGATAGCCGGTTTGGGGGGGGGGCTGTTGCAGGACTTCAATGGGCTTTCTAGTAATCAATAAATTAATTAAGCAGGTATCTGCAGCTGGTATATGTACTAAACCCTTTCCAGAAATATTTTACCTCTCTCCCTTCCCAGTTATTATCATTTGCATACGAACCCAATATCTCTCCCTTCCCAGTTATTATCAGTTGCATACGAACCCAAGACGGGTAAGATGGCTACTGGTCTGGTGAATGGCGATATTAAAATATGGAGTCTGGGGAAAAGTGGTGGGACACTAAATACCACACTCATCTCTCATACGGTATAAATCATGGGTCTCAATATCCCTCATACGCTATAAATAATTGGGGTTATCTGGATATTTCTGGCAAGTCGGTACTTTGATAAATTCAGATATGTCGCGGTCATCCGATCTCCGTTTCAATGGCGTTGCAGCCACGGTTTTTACTATTGACCGATAATTTAATTTTAATTTATTACTGTTTAGAAAGGTGTGTGGTGCTTGGAGTGGTTTAAAACAGCCTGTCTAGTTTCTTGTAGCTCCGATGGATCTATCAAGATATGGAATGTTAAAAAAGGTACGATGTCACACATTGGTGTTTTGTTCTGCTCCCCTCAAGTAATCCCAATATAACACGGACAGAAAAACAATACCAGAATCAGAACCCCACCCCTCTCCCCCAAGATACTCACATCTCTCCCTCCCTCACTCTTCCCTAATGACCTGCACCTAGGGTTGTCCGTTCCATGTTGTTTCAAATTCCATATATGGAGTATGGAATTTCCATATGGAATTTCCATATTGCCAACCCTACCTCCCTCCTCCACACAGGATTGTGTCAAAAGAGTGCAGATGGGGCCCATGATGGTCAGAAAGTGTGGGTACTCAAGTGTCACGGGGATATGATGTTTACCGGGGGCGAGGACAAGATGGCACGATCATGGGACATAAAACGGTACATAATTCTACTGGTTTTCTCCCCCTTGATCAGGTTTTAGGCCTGATCAGGTGGGTTTGATTCAAGTGCATTGTTTCAAACCGTTTAAAACGATGCACTTGGTAGCCTGTCTCGAAAGGGGCACTATTGGACTACCCTGAGTTTACCACTAATAATATCCTACTACTGCCTAGGTGCGAGCAAGTGCAGCTGTTCTCTGGCCACGCTGGTTCAGTGTTCTCACTTGATGCTAAAGGTGATACTCTTGTTACTGGTGGAGCTGACAAGGTAATATCCTCCTTTTTGTTCTTCCTATCTGACTATTTATATTTCTTTTTTAACTCCTTGTCCATGGCGGTGCCACCTGAGTCCTGACCCCGTTTTGATGTGCGGGTCGGTACCCCCACACAGTAAACGATCGTGGCATACCCTTTCTGTATAACATACCCTCCCTGTGTCGCGACATAATATCCTGTGTTTTATATCAGATGGTAAATACAGTCGGACCCCGATTTACCGGGCCCCGATTTACCGGAACCCCGATTTACCGGGAGGATAAACTACCCCCGATATAGGAAATTAACGGTATATCACCCCGATATACCGGGCACCCCGATTTACCGGGCAAAACCCTTTCCCCCGAGCATCCCGGTAAATCGGGGTCCGACTGTACCCTCCCTGTATCGCGACATAATATCCTGTGTTTTATATCAGATGGTAAATACCCTCCCTGTATCGCGACATAATATTCTGGTTTTATCAGATGGTAAATACCATCCCTGTGTCGCGACATAATATCCTGTGTTTTATATCAGATGGTGAAGATATGGAACTGCGATACAGGGGAATGTCTGAGGAGTATTACAGTAACACGGGCCTCTCCCGGATGGGTCATGAGCGTATCCATCTCACTGGTATGTATAGTTGCTATGCTCACTCACCTGAAACTGCCTGTGCTACTTTTGAACGATTCAATGCTCCTCAAATTCATCGAGGTTCCCTCTCACCCTCGCACACTTAGAGTTAGAAGGTTGGAGTGGGAGTTCTGAGATACATGATCTGAACCCGATTTCAGGATTGTGTAGCGATTGTGTACAACAGCAGTGTAACTGTCTACCATCTGGAGACTGGGTTCCCTGTTAAACATCTCACACCTCACACTGAAGGGTTAGTTAGTCAATCAAATTACCCTGATTAGAATCAACAGTTTTCAACTTATTTATGTTCTGGTTCAAAAGATGTTTTAGACAACACTATTGTTTTCAGGATAGAGAAGGTGAGGCTGGTGTTGTCTGATGATAGGAATATTCGTGGAGTCATGGCCACCTGTTCTAAGGATGGAATGGTGAGTTGCCCAAGAGATCACTTTCGCCTCGAATCATGGAATTCCTAATTATTCCTAATTAACTTCCTGTCAGGTTAAATACTGGCTAATTGATAACGGGAGGAACTTTGGAGAGGCCCACAAGCTGGAAGGGCACAAGGGCGTTGTCAATGATATCCAGGTATTGATCATTGACCTGTGATACTTCCAAATTACCTGTATATCAAGTCTCTCGACGATGTTTCCTACACTACTAGATCCAATAGGGATATCATTGACAACACGGACTTTACTACTTTATGCTGTACTGTCAAACCTTCTAGTGCTGTTTTCCGGAATAGCTATTTCTATCGTTCTTTCTCCTATTGGAACTCTCTTCCTTTATCTATCAGACAGTCACCCACTTTTCCCACATTTTGTCATCGGCTCAAGGTACACTTGTTTAATTCTATCTCTACCCCTAGCCCCTTCCCGTAACCGTGGTTTTCAGCGTATCTGTTGCCCTCTTCCAGCGGCGGTCATCGGCGGTGGATACACCTTCGTCTCCCCTCCCTTCTCCTAGCTAGCAGCCCCTCTACATTTGTAAAGCAGTGTGGTGGTGCTTGAGCAAGATGGCCTTAACTATAAACACTCTTGTATCTGGACTGTATTTTAATTTAACTATTACTTGGCTAGGTCCCTAACTAGTTATTGTCTACTCCTACTTGAGTGGCTTCTCTTTTACTTGACAGTTTTATGTCGTTGTTCTCGTAACTTATTAACTTGTTGTATTTTGTTGTGTGTGCTGTGTGTGGTGTGAGTATGTGTGTTGTGAGTGTGTGGTTGTGTGAGTGTGTGAGATGTATCCATTTTATGAACCTATATGTTTTTTCTTTTTTCGGCTTAGTTTTTAATCTAACCTTCCTATTCAGATATCTAATAACTTAACTTTAGTCGTGTGTCTAATTTTAGCTTCTATTTTTAGTAAGAATTATTATGAGTAAGAGCGTTTTGGGTGCCACCTGTAATTGTGGCTAAGCTGCGTTGGTGGAGCTCTTGGACGATGATATTTAACGTTTTATTTATATTGTTTGTATACCAGTTCTAAATGTTTTCCCGATAAAAAAAATATGGTCATTGGTCAGATATACATGACCATAAATGGGTTTGAATGAAACTGATGATACTCAGGACCCCCTATAACAAATGTTGTTACCATGATTGTGCGATTCTTCAGGTGACGAACAGCAGTATAGTGAGTGTTGGGGCTGACAAGGCGTTGCGGGTGTGGAAGTTCTCTCCAATAACACCCAGTGGATATGATGCAGATGTACCCCGGAGGTATATGCACTATAATACATATAGGGGGCGGGAGATACATTTCACTATCATGATTGGTCTGGCAGCGCCAGATAGTGGTACATTGCAGGAAAGATTGATTGGAACTAATTAACTCGTTTCTAATTCCCTCTCCCTCCAGGAAGACGCTAGTATCAGGTGGACTAGGTGAGGTGACCCTTCTAGAGTACCCCTACGATGAACAGGTTGGTAGTTGGTACTACCTGGTGTGTTCATTTTTCGTTGGCAATCCTCTTACCGTGAGCTTGCACGGAGAGGAATTTCATTACACCTGGCCTATACCTGGCCTATACCTGGCCTATACTTGTTGAGTAATATATAATATATATAATATATATAAGGGGGAAGAGTCAGTCTTCCCCTTACTCAACAAGCTTATACCATATAGTTTTCATCATGTCCATCTGCAGGTTAAATATGAGGGTGAACTGACGAAGCTTTATAAGAAACATCTCTCCAAACGACTGGCAATAAAGGCATCACACGGTATGTCCCCCTAGGCACTTATTCTCAAGATTACTATCATAGTAAATCCAGTTCCCCAGAAATATTCTCTTGAGCTTGCCTGGCTAGACTGTGTTTCGGGCGCCCCGAGGGTTAGAACATAACAAATATTATCCTCGTACGGAGGGTTTCGGGTTATGCGGTTTATACCCGGAATCCGGGTGGTATAAGCCTAGTACCCCTCACAACGAAATCTCCTCCCCTCCGTAACATTATAACTCAATTCTAGGTGAACTATCCAGTTTAGCCAGTATAACAAGTTCCAGTGAAGCCAGTCTCACACCAGTGGAGATCGTAGCGTAACAATTCAATAAAACCTAATTGAGGTGGCATCGTAAGTATAAGATTTATTAGGTAGCTGCATTGTAAGTGTTGAAAATCTCAGAGTTATTATTAGGGCCAGAGTTATTTAGGACTGTTCTGCTATTTGGACTGTATTTTTAGTAAGATTTCTGTGTACAAAGTATTGTCTATAGTTGTCCTAGCTAGATGTAGAAGTTAGTATCCTGGTAGAGTGCTCGATCCGGGGATGCGGAGAGCTTAACTATTGTGACAAGTGAAAACAAGTTTTTTACACAATCAACAAATGTTTCACGCGAATGCGATCGTCAGGATTAAAAATGTAAACTTGTTTACTCGTTAACAGTCCTCTGCTCCTTCATAAAGTTGGATGTTTCATGAGTTTAACGGCTAGATACTTCCTCTTGTGCGGACACTTGTTTAACAGTTCGCTCTTCCTGTTTATCAGGTCCTTCCCTCTGAGGATGTGGTACTTTTCCGCCAGACACAGATTACAGGTTATATTACCAGGTTGATATGTGCGAGCTTTGGCTAATAATCGCCATGTTATGTCATGTCTTATGTCTCTGTCCTTTAGTCTCCAGACTAGTTTGGACAGTTCTGTCTCGTTTTTGTATCTTTCGTGTCTGAATGTAGTTTTGTGTGTGTTCAGTCTGGATTTAAACGTCCCCTCGGCCATTCCGACGTATTTTGACTCCTTGTTCCCGTGCTTCACAGTAGCCTCGTACACTACCCCTGTTGTTAGGCACTTTTTATTTACGGGGCATGATTCGGCTTTCCTGCAGTTGCATTCCTTTCCCTTCCCTTCGTGCATCTCTTCTGCTTTCTTCAGGAGCTTCTTGTTGGTAGCCTTGACGATGCTGTCCATGTTCATCATGGTAGAATATGACAATTTTACCGTCTTTTTGTTGAAAATCATTTGGTTCAACCCGCCATTCTCGAAAAATGTGGCTACGGATATCGGAAAACAGTTTTTCGACCTACTGAGGCTGCACTTTCCTCCCCAACACCCATTTCACCGGCTCTTCAACAAAAAGACGGTAAAATTGTCATATTCTACCATGATGAACATGGACAGCATCGTCAAGGCTACCAACAAGAAGCTCCTGAAGAAAGCAAAAGAGATGCACGAAGGGAAGGGAAAGGAATGCAACTGCAGGAAAGCCGAATCATGCCCCGTAAATAAAAAGTGCCTAACAACAGGGGTAGTGTACGAGGCTACTGTGAAGCACGGGAACAAGGAGTCAAAATACGTCGGAATGGCCGAGGGGACGTTTAAATCCAGACTGAACACACACAAAACTACATTCAGACACGAAAGATACAAAAACGAGACAGAACTGTCCAAACTAGTCTGGAGACTAAAGGACAGAGACATAAGACATGACATAACATGGCGATTATTAGCCAAAGCTCGCACATATCAACCTGGTAATATAACCTGTAATCTGTGTCTGGCGGAAAAGTACCACATCCTCAGAGGGAAGGACCTGATAAACAGGAAGAGCGAACTGTTAAACAAGTGTCCGCACAAGAGGAAGTATCTAGCCGTTAAACTCATGAAACATCCAACTTTATGAAGGAGCAGAGGACTGTTAACGAGTAAACAAGTTTACATTTTTAATCCTGACGATCGCATTCGCGTGAAACATTTGTTGATTGTGTAAAAAACTTGTTTTCACTTGTCACAATAGTCTATAGTTGTCCCGACTGTTTTAAATTCCCGTCTTTATACTTTGTCCTGTATAATTTCAACACACATTTCACTCGTGAGCGAGAGGTGGGATCATGGGACAAAACAACACGTTTTGAAGGGTGGTGACAAAACAATATTTCACGTCATGAAACTCGTCCAAAGTAATTTTAATAAAAACTACATAACCAGATTCTTTAATGCCCTATGTAGCGCTCTTTGCAAGTCTAAACAGAACACCCCCGCCCCTCTGTCCACACGATTCTTGGTATCGAATCCCTCCGTCTCTCTCCATGACTTCACACACTATTATTGGTATACAAGAATCCTGCTCTCCGTCTTCACACTATTCTTGGTATAGAACCCTGCTCTGAAGATGATTCCAATCCCCATAAGCCACCTCCATAAGTCTCCCTCCACTGTTGGGTACGAACTCCTTCCTCCCATGCATTACCCTCCAGTTATCTATTAGAACCAGTGTGCCACTCTGTAGCTTCTGTTCTAACTGGTGGGCCTCATTATCAACCTGTGTGGAAGTTGTTTTGTTCAACCCCTTTTTATTTTATTTTATAAGGCAGTCTAGCTTGGCAATGTGGAAGGAGTTGTTGAGATAATCCCTAACTTAACAAAAAGGGAGGGGTCAGAGCAATGGCCTGACCCTACTCGAGAACCGCGGTCAGAGCATTGGCCTGACAGACGGATTGCCATGATGTATCTCAGTATATCACCCTGAGTTACCAACCTGTCTTCTGAGGTACAGATAAGCCTCCCACCAAAGTGCTCTCTCTTCTACCGGTACCTCATTCACAAACTGATAGTTGTCTCGAGCGAAAAACAGGTCACGATACCGGTATATTGAACCTGAAAATGTTTGATTATTCTAGCTAGACATAAAGTAACTTCTTTGGCCTAAAGCGATTGATAAAGATCTGTTATATTATGACCTATACTTGGTATCGAAGACACCTCACACTCAGGCCGCTTCGCGGCCTTCGTTTGGCGTGCTTCGCACGCCGCGCCGGCAAGGGAGGGGTAACTTCGTTACCAAGACCTATACAGTTTGCATGTCCTGTTTTACCTTGTTGAGTAATAAGACCCCCACTCAACCAGTTACTCATTTACTAAATAAATCTTACCTGAATCATTCAGCTCAACACTGGGGTAGGTCCCCTTAATAAACACTTTATCTAACCCCGGACTAAAGGCGTGGAATGTGACTTTAGTCCTAGTGAGAGCGAGGAAGTAGTCAGGGTGGGTTACACGAAGTCGCTCCAAAATAGAAAACGTGTCCACCCAGAAACTTTCACCGCCCTGAAAACAATATTACATCAATTGACATTAATTGACCTTTCTTAGATAAATTATTAGTTAATAGTTATAGTTGGGGGGGGGGGGTCCAGCCCTAAAAAAGGCTAATGGTACCCTGATTTTGGCCGATGGCTTAGCTTTTTTAGGGCTGGACCCTCCATAATCATCACTGTCATAATTAATTATTCTCATACCATGGCTGTGTTGTGTTTGCAATAAAAGTAGAAGACTGGGGGTGGCTGGGTATAATAGGGGAGGTCAATGTGAGCCTCTAGATAATCGTTACTATACGCTTCATTACTCGCATTAGCTACTGCTTTCACCTGTAAACATTTTGTTTGTTTGTTTGTTTGTTTGTTTGTCTGTTTGATTGTTTGTTTGTTTGTTTGATTGTTTGTTTCTTTGTTTGTTTCTTTGTTTCTTTGTTTCTTTGTTTACCTCTGACGAAGTCCCAAATATTGTATCCCATATTGGTCCGCACGCCAAGTCCTTGTTTACAATGTCTCTCAAGCCCTTTTCTGAAATCAAAGCGAATTATTCTTGACACTTTCCCAGTCTGTTTGCTCTCACACCGGACCGAAGACAGACTGAGTAGCATGGCAAGGTATTCATCCCCAGGAATGACTCCCCGAAATACAAAGTCAATATAACACAAAACCATTTTGGTTATGTGTATTGTGTAGCAGGCCCGCTCCGAAATTTCGTGCACGAACACAGAGCGCCTGACGTGCCCAAAAAAATTGAAAAACTGTCCCTCGATTGAACTCCTGTATATTACCTTTTGGAACACCATGTATGAAAGCTATTCCATATTTCATAAAGTGTAATAACATCTGTCTGACACCCTCCTTCTCCTTCACTAGCTCCTCCCAGTCCCACTGTTTAGCCAGAAACCCGCAGTGAGGCTGGGGTTGCTGGGGCCACAACTCCAACCTCTCTCGTAGTGTCACCTGTAGGTATAGTAGTGGTACAGTTGGGCTCCGATTTAACGGGATGCTCGGGAGAAAGGGTTTTGCCCGGTAAATCGGGGTCCGACTGTATACATATCATGGACCGAGAAACGACAGAAATAAGTCACGAGCTTGCTGTCAGAGCATTGGCCTGGCCCTATTCTCATTTCTATCAGCGTGAGAACTGTGGTCAGAGCAATCAGCCTGGTAGCGGGCCTGTATAGCTCTTACTAAATCGAATCATGATTTCTAAAAAGAGAGTTCTGCATATACCTTCACATCTTCATCAGAGGGTGCGGGTTTGGTTCCGTTCCCATAAACACCCTCTGGAGTTATCGCGTACTGTCCCACATGCCCATCACTCCATTCCTGCAGCAAGGGAATGTACGTTTTAAACCCCATTTTTGACGCTGAGGCCGGGTCGGCGCCAGACATAACACATTGTGATCTCAAAATAGATGGAGGTGATTTTGGCCTAGGAAGTTCATCCACAGAGACTCTGCATGTTTTGATAGTTCACGGGTTTCTTACCAAATGAACGAAGTTAGCGTCACTACGTATCACATCCACTATCTTCACATTACCGTCTTTGTAGTTAGATCTGTACTGGTTACTACGGGAAAATAAACAATTTTAGATTATGGGAGGAGGGGGCATAAAAAGCCAAACCCGCCCTGAAATCTGAACTTTTTGATCTGGCCAAAAGCTTCATTATAAAAAACTTAGTCCCACCCACCTTGTCAATGCAAATGTACCTGTGTCTATTCCAACATGTGTCACACCGACAGGAGTCACGTGACTCAATGTGTAGGATGGTTCGTCCTGTGTGGTCATCCACTAAACCCTGCTGTGATACCGTGAACCTCGATCCTTCTGGTAGTTCCTGAATTAATAGAAAGCTTTAGATTTAGGGATTAATTAATAAATATCAATTAATTATTTGGAGATCCCCCGCAGCAACCTGTCTGGTGTGTACCTCGACCCTTTCTTTCAGACACACGCAAGAACGGGTCTGGTGCATGCTGGAAAGAAAGCAACAATTATGATTATTTTATGTTTACCTTTGTGGAAATTGTGAGAGATCTGCGTGGGAATGCTTGAAGCAATGCCCTCGTGAGAGCCGGCCGGAGGTTCATCTGGAAAATAGTTGTTGAGTAAGGGTGGGAGAAAATGGGAGAATTAAAGATGACATCTGACTGATTCCATCAGATCTGACTGATTTTATTTCCCCGCCCGGGTGAATGCCGAAGGCATTCAACCGGATGCCTTTTGTAAAAAGGCATAGGGGTTTAGAATTCGACAAGTTTACATACTAGTGAGGTGTCCCGGTCACAAAACTGGCTGTAACACGCTCAGTTGCGAGGGACAACAATTTACAATGTTGCTCCTTCATCAAATACTTCATATTATTGCCTGATTGCCTGACCATATTCTCATTTCTTTCAAATATATGGAGTGCACGAGAACCATGGTCAGAGCATTGGCTTGCCTTGTACTTGTTCGACCCTCTCTGTCTTATAAAAAAATGGGTTTGAACAAAACAAGTATTGGCCTGACAGACACCACTGCACCAAACCGTTTGAAACTTAAAAATTATAAACTCGTTGATTTCAGTGAACTGTAATAATTACAAACATAACCAAAAGTTGAACACTATAAAAACGAAGCACCCACTCTCTCTCCCTCCCTGATAAAATAACAACTAGTTGAAACCAGATTGCAGTTTTATATCGACAACTCGATTTGTGACGATAGTAGCGATAACATACAGACACCATACAACGTGTTTAACATTTGTAGTACCGTGTGGGGCAATAAAAATGCCCCCCCAAGTCTACCATAGTTCCAGATATGGTGGAGCGCTAAAATTTGGTACAGTAACTCTATGAGACAAATAAATAACTTGACCAAAATTTCAGACCTCTAGCTCAAAATTCTTTTTTTTTATCGGAATGAACATTGTCATTCATTCCAGGAAAAAATATTTTCCGGTTCAAAATTTAACCAATTATGTTTGGCTATCGATTAGCTTTCCAATGTGACCAAGATCAGCTAAATTGGACAACCACAAGAGACACAGTGTCATGTTTCTTAAAGTTAGTCAGGTCATGTGATCTTCACTGAATCGTTGATCGTGTTCAGTATTACGAATTGGTATAAGTGGTAGAGAATCACGTATCACATCTGCTAATGAGGGATGACGATGCTGATTGGTCATGAGATCTGTAGCTCTTTGATAAATGTCCTCTTTCCTCGAATCACATCACCCTGTATTGGTACACATACCCAATTAGCGACCATGATACGAGATTCCTTTGCCCCTTGGCCCGATTAGCAATCCGGGAAACTCAACGATTCGGTGAAGATCACATGACCTGACTAACTTAAAGCAACATGACACTGTGTCTCTTGTGTTTGTCCAATTTAGCTGATCTTGGTCCCATTGGAAAGCAAATCGATAGCCAAACATAATTAGTTAAATTTTGGACCGGAAAATATTTTTTCCTGGAATGAATGACAATGTTCATTCCTATCAAAAAAATGAATTTTGAGCTAGAGGTCTGAAATTTTGGCCAAGTTATTTATTTGTCTCATAGAGTTACTGTACCAAATTTTAGCGCTCCACCATATCTGGAACTATGGTAGACTTGGGGGGGCATTTTTATTGCCCCACACGGTACATGCCTGGCCGAAAAGGGAGGCAATATAATTTACCAATATAATTAAGAGTTTCAGTAATTGCAAATGGTTGCCATGCTACACAAGCTGTCCGTCGTGAGAGCCGCGACAGATTGGGAACATGTCAACCATTATATGGCTTCACTGTCAGAGTAGTGGCCTGACAATGGCTTCAAGAGTTCCGGCATACTTTCAAAAAGTTGCATATATTCAAAAGTGAAAGCCATCAGAGTCTAGAAAGTTCTCTGCTTATAAAATGACCCATATAGCGACCTGAATAAACAATATAGGGACTTTATGGCGACAGTGCGATCAGATGGGGTCGCGGCGCCAGACAGTAGGGAGATGATGTGGTCAGAGTCCGGGCTGGAGATCACACACCACATCTACCAAAGTTGTCACGATGTCTTGTCCATTGATTCTTGTAGCGTGGTATCACTGAAAAGGGATGACGTCACGGCTAAAATGCAAAAGTAAGGGACAAGTAATATTACTATCTTAGAGAAAAGAGAGTCAATTATTATTATCTTTTAGAAAATCGAATTCAGATGGGAGTATCAAATTCTGGAAGTAGAAGTTCTTGTTCCCATGATAGTAGCTGGGAATGAACAGCAACCTTTATTGTTTATCTAAAAACTAAAATATTTATTATTATTGAGATAAATTTATAAACTGTACCTTGCGGTTGGAATGTAGAATCTGTCTGTGAACTTGCATACAATGAAGAAATAGGCTGAAGGGGATAGGAAGTTGAGTTAGCATGAAATAAAGAAATAAGCTGAGGGGAAGGGGGAGTTGGTTAGCATTTTTAGCTTAGTAGTAATTAAGTAATAAATCGTACAGATAAATATAACGAAGTAATAATTTCTACTACAATTATGTGATTATGTACTGATACACATAAATTAATCAAGTCAGGTGATGAATAAAGATTAAATTAGAAACCATTCAGTTACATATTTTGAATAAAGAATGGTAAAAAATTCGGGTCTTTTTTTAAAAAGTTTGAGTCTATTGCCTGCAGATTTAGATTCTGTCTGACTTGTTAACTCAACAAGCTCTGACTGCATCTGCCACATTTCACAACTCTTCACCACCATAATAATCCTCATAATCAAACTCTTCATCTTCATCTTCCTTATCCTCTTCTTCTTCCTCACTGTATCTCCCGCCACATTCAATCGTCGTCGCCTCCTCAATACCGAACCTCGCTCCCTCACCCACAACCCAAGAACACCCTGACTCAAAAGAACGTGCATCATGCAGACACTTCACTTCCACCATCATCTTCATCTCATTCTCCTTGATATACCCACAGCTCAACTTCCTCCTGTAGTCCTGATCACTTTGCGGTACCGCCTTGGTCCGGTAAGCTTCGTATCCAAGATATTGGCATGCCAGCTTGGGAAGGTACTGGTAATGGTAGCCCTCGAGGTGGAACTTAACGAGACTCAGCATCTCAACTTTGTAACGTGTATCAAACACTGTAGCCACCATTGAACCTTTCTGTGTGGTCACATTTCCTGTTAGTGCCCCGTCTGGGTTAGCAAAAAGATCGACATCAATGACCTGGTATCGCTCGGTAGAACATCTAATAACGAGGGTATCATCAATGTTGCAGTCCCGTCCTGTGTGGGTCATGGGGCCCCAGATACAGTCCTCAGGTCCAACTGGATTCTCCGGACAGACAACTTTTAGAGAGAGCCAGTTTGGTAGTTCCTCCGAGGTCGAACAAGACAGGGACTGTTTGGTGGTTGCCATTCGGTGTGGTCGGACACTCACTGCTCCTTCAAACCCACTACCACGGCAGATCACGTCCAGGACCTGTTTCGGGTACATTCCTCCCCTCTTGGGAGGGCAAAGAAGGGATGAGTTGTTGATGACGATACTTCCTGTTGCGTTGCGAGTTCCATTCTCAGTAACTAGGTCTCCTTTTCCTACTTGAAGGGTGAACACAGGGAATGGAAACACTATGTTAGTATCCGTAACTTCTTCGGTGGCATTGGTTAGGAGCCTCAGGAAGGGTAGAAGTAGAGTGTACATTCTGGATTAGAAGCTATGCTCAACAAATTATACGAGCTCCGCGAGAAGAGAGAAGCTAAGTGTGTTGAAGTAATTTGTGTGTTCTAGAGAATCTATAGATTCTATAGAACAGACAAATTACTTCAACACTTGGTGTCTATGTCACCAACTTCAACACACTTCTCTCTCTTCTCGCGGAGTTGGTAGGGCGGTTGAATGTCATGAATTCATCTTCCTATATAAAGTATGAACATACATAATGCTAATCTCAAAGAATATTCCATAGTCTGGTCCCTGTCTCCAATGTTGGGCTCTCTGGCACAATTTGATTCTCAGTGCGCTCAGACGGGGTCCACGGGGGGCCAGACAGCAGTTGGGTGTGTTGTTATAACACAGAAGACGATCCTTTAGACAAACAAATAATAATATAGATGAAACATAGCAGCTGTTGCCTACAAACAAATAAAAGATAAAACATGGCAGCTGTTGCCTACCTGAAAAGAACCAGCCAGTAATCTCGAGTCCCACACTGAGAAAGAATAGGAGGATCCCTTTGAATATGACGGTAATAGGAAGCGGCTTCACTACATCATCTCCTCCACTTACCATCCTGTTATAGTTCAGATATGTTAGTTTAATAAGTATTCAGAGAAATCAATGCCTCCAAATTTTACTGATGATAAGTAGGTCAATTTTGTACAAATCTAACAAAACAAAACGCAGGGTTATATTGTATCAACTCGAAAATCTATGTTTTATAAATTAAATTTAGGCAAACTAATTTTATCTAATTTAATCTATATATATAAGTACATAGCAAAGAGAACAAATCAACAACAAATCTTTATTTGAATTTAGGCCACCTGCCAGAGCTTCGCTCACACATCGTGATGTATAGTTCCATTCAAATTCCAAAAGTCTAGGCCTAGACTTTTGGAATTTGAATGGAACTATACATCACGATGTGTGAGCGAAGCTCTGGCAGGTGGCCTAAATTCAAATAATGATTTGTTGTTGAATATTTGGTTGAGGCAATTTGGTTGAGGCAATTTATCATCCGGATGATAAATTGCCTCAACCAAATATTCAAATTGTAATGGGATAATATTAATAACATCCATTCCATTATACCAGTGTCCTGTTCAAACAAAATGTTGGTGTTTAGAAAGGGCCATGCCAACTGCAACTGCAGCACTAGGAAACACATGCCAGACAAGCTACACGTGTGTGTATTATACACATGCACACCAAAAACGGCATTCCGCTACTGTTCTATAATTGGTTCTCCATAGCACCGGGCTAAAAACAAAATCAAAAGCAAAATTAATTAATTAACTAAATATAACTTCATGTCTGTTGTTTCACAGTTGTTGCAAAGGAAACGTTCTGTATTGTGCATGTTACAACGTCACTGCAGAGCTATAAAACACAGTCCTACTGTCGTGTGAAGATTATATTCAATGCATATTAAGCTGCAGGCCAACATATAACTATCAAAATTATTAACTAAGGCATCAACTTTTAGCTCGCCGACAATATATATCAAATCATACTACTTACTATTCAAATTGTCAGTGCTACATCACCTAGCAACTACACCTGCACGTGCAATTATTAGAGCAACTTAGAAACCTCACTCCCAGTTGCAGTTTTGGGTACTAAGGGAAATTCAATTCTGCACGTGCATTCTTTTACTTTTGTCCTTATGTCTAACTCTTCAACCCCAAGCGCTATTCGGCAACGGGCATCTGGGTCCGGAAGATCTGCTGCTGTCATGGAGCAGGCTAGAGAATATGACAGATTACGCCAACGTGTTCAAGCAAGCCAATCAACGACTACGGATAGCTTTACCCAACGTCACCCAAGGGTGATTACTCCAGTCGAATATAGAAATCTACAAATCGGCTACATAGCGGCCAAGTTTTCACGTGATGAGTTTTTGGAACAGCACTGCACCTCCATGACATTGATCTCTTAAATTCGCACCTTGACATTGTCAGGAAGCCCAGAGCGTACAACAACATGGGTAGGGAGAAAGTGAGAGATAGGCTAGGAACGGATCGTGCAGGTGATGTCAGCGTTCCCTAATCCAGCTACCATTTCCCCGAAATTCGCCCGTAGGGCGAACGGGCCTACTAGTCTATATTATCTAGATTTATAGAACTTTTAAAAGAATTCAGAAGTAAGCTTTTGCAAAGATTTCACAGTTTACAAATTCCTGTCAGCACGAGCTAGTCTCGAGATACACTCTCCACACGTTTGTGTGAATTTTCCATGTGAATGACACCCGCTGGAATAGGATATTTGAATAATGCAGGGGACACGTCATGTTGACAATATAGCTGTGGGGGAGCCAAACAAACACAATGTGTGTATTGCAGCCATGCAGAGGGTCTAGGAAGGTAGGACTGTCTCCTTCTCCCGTGACTGAAAGTGCTAGCCCTCCATGTAAGAGGGAAGTGCATAGTGCATACAATACACACATTTCTAGTGGGGATATATAGGAACAATCTTGGGCCATTCTCTCAGCTGGACATTTGGTGAGGGTCCAGAGATAATTTTATGTTACAGGGTAGTTCCTCTTTCACTCTTTTTCCCATTTCACGCCACATAACAGAATTCTAACTTCCATTTCACGCCACTCAACAGAATTCCAACTTCCATTTCACGCCACTCAACAGAATTCCAACTTCCATTTCACGCCACTCAACAGAATTCTAACTTCCATTTCACGCCACCAAACAGAATTCTAAGTTCCATTTCACGCCACCTCCTCACATCTTATTCATGTTGCGGAAACATATGCCGTCTGGTGAGCTGATAATTATTTTGAATTTTAGTAGCTGTCTGGCAGGAGAAGAAGCTAGAGCCATACTTCTCGTGCTGCACTGTATTAAACAAACATTCTGCCTCTCAAGGTAAACAAAAAGTACGTGACTGAAGGTCTCCTGGAACCATGAAGAGGTCTAGAACTGCCACTGGCAAAGAAATTATACCATTACCAAGTATAGAAATCAGTTGCAAAAAAATCCTAAAATATCGAGCCATGAAGATTTCTATGCGGTGTTGCACAGTAGTATTAGCTCTCTACAATAACAACAAGCAAGATCAGCAAGCACTACAGCAGCAGCTCTGTGTATTATAGATCACATTGAAGTGTGTTTGTACTGTCCCGCGATCCCCACTGCAGAGTGCAGAGCCTCCAGTGGAGGCTGTGTGAGACAGAGAGAGTCTGAACAAGATCACACGAACTACACTGTTAATCAGATCAATCATACTTGGTGTAGTAAGTGTACAGGCCTGCAGGTCCTCTACAATTATACCGAATTGTGAACGGGAGCAGTATATCGAATATATAGTGAGTGCTAGGATATAAGGAAGCTGAATAGAGTGATACCACGTCAGACACCAGTGGAATGGAAAGCTTGTATGACACCCTATCTACACATCTCGTATGGAAGTAAGGACACCCTATCTATAGAAAATTAGGTTACAATGCCACGGCACACCCCCTGGCACACTGACAGAATTCGTTTCAAGGTGATTTGTCATTTGTGTTCATTGCTATGGTGACACAGAGCACCTTGAAACGCTGTCACTATAATAATAGTAGTGATGTTCCTATATAGTGATGCCCCCTATTCCTATAACACCTCTGAGTGTGTTACTGTTTCTACGATGCAAAGATCCTTGAATCGCTAGGGAAACAAAACAAAGCAAATATTGAGACGCATGTTACACACATTGGCACATCACTTTAGACTTGCAGTTCAAATGGCTGTCTTTGTATACAAAAGGTGAAGTCAAACTTCAAAGATCATGATGTAGATTGCTGGAACTGCACACGATCATAAAACAACAACACGAGTAAATTAAAACGCAGCTATGCAAAAGTGGCACCTACATGACCGTGTAGTGATATTTGATAGGGGCGCAACATAGCAACTAGAAAATTAGATCATGATCTGTAAACCGTTTTATGTAAATTATTCAGTGAGATCATTGTACCTATATGTCATCATCATCAAAAACATAATTAATTGATGGTGATGATCTGTAGAAATGATAGCTCCTTCCGACTCCTTCAAATGAATATGATGATGATGATGATATTTTCGAATGAATATTTTACCAGAACTTGTGTCATGGGAGTTAAATGCAAATTAGACTAACATATCAGACTAAAAGCAATCAACAATATTCCTAACAATATTGCACTGGTCGAGTCATCTAGAAGTCATTATGCAAATGACACATGCACTTATGTTACACTTACATCATTTCTCCCTAAAATGCATAGTAAACGATGCCTACTCAGACTACGATTTAGAGAGAGAGAGAGAGAGAGAGAGAGAGAGAGAGAGAGAGAGAGAGAGAGAGAGAGAGATAGAGATAGAGAGATAGAGAGAGAGAGAGAGAGAGTGAGAGAGAGAGAGAGAGAGATAGAGAGAGAGATAGAGAGAGAGAGAGAGAGAGAGAGAGAAGATGAGTAACTCATTAAACCAACAGGAAACCTTAATGGAATTGAAAAGTAAATTAGTCCTAATTGGTTTTCCTTTTCCGTTTAACACATCAATGATCTGGATTACCACCTCACGCGGTAAAACTATCGAGTTTTAATTTAATAACTTGTATTGTAACATAAAATATATTAATGATATCTTGGTTAGTTTGTAAATCTGGATTTCGAAATTTTGATTTCCGGCCTCTGATTGGCTCGCCCACCAAATAATTACCAAAATTAAATTGACATAAGCCCCGACTTCCAGTTCCCGATAGAACTTGAAGGCCCTTCAATCGGAACCTTTCAATAAAAAGACTACAATTAAGAAAATAATTACCCTGCTGTGTAAGAATGTACACTTCTCCAATGTTCATGATTAGTTGATTCTTCTCAGTATCATTAGTCGTCTCCATCACGTCATCGTAGAGGAAAACTGCAAGGGCGGGCTCTGTTCGATCCGGACAGGAGATGGTGTATGTTTGGTCCTCTAGAGATCTGCGATCAGAATGGAGAGAGTTGATAGTCCCACAGGATGTGTTCGAGTTTGGCCCGATAAGAGACACTTGTGTACCCAGTAGTCGACTTGTGGTGTAGTAATACCCTACCACCCTGTAAATAATGTGGTAAGTATATATCTCGGTGTCATTTGAAAAGAGTTCACCCGTTCACAAAATTCACACAATATATGATTCACACATATAGCAAGAGTTGAGCAAGGCCACATTATGAGTGGTCGAGAATTCTATAATTGGTTTCAAATACCTGTTAATCACAACCACTTTATCCACTCTTAACTGGTGTCTAGCAAGCGTCAACATCAGCCACTCTGGGGCTCTTCGACGAAACTTAAAGCACACTTAATAAATAAGCTCTCTTTAGAGTTACACAAGGAAAATTTTTCAGACTTGTCTCGAGAGGGGTGTCGTCGAACGCTTTCCAAAACCTCACTTTAGGTCCTTGGTGTGAACCACGTGTATACCACGTGAAGCCCCGGATCACCCCTCGTGTATGGGTGTAGAAAACCAATCAGGGGATCGAAACTGGACACGTGATAGGATTTCCATTACATGGGTTTACACAGGCGTCAATTTGGTCACGTGTAGGGTTCACCAGCCAATAGTGTTAGCGAGATATCACACCAGATTGGGGGTGAAGAAGAAGTTTGACTTCCATTTCTCAAGATTCAAGAAATTTCAAATCTTCAAAACTCTGTGTACTCTTACAGTAGCTGGCAATGAATGTTATAGCGGACAAATAGAGATCTAACATTGATTGTTCATAATGAAAAATCAATAAACCTATACACTAATAACTTGCAATATTATTTAGGCCGGATGAGATGAATAGATAGGCTGCTAGATGAAGAGATAAACAGTGAAAGCATAGTAGTAGTTCACTGTTAATCTTGTCCTGCCAGAAGGAAAACAACTGAATTCATCCACATTTTATCTGACTGTGAGAGTCTAATACAGATGGTGTATGCAGTATGGGCTTGGCTGAAACCCCAAACTAGTGCCTCAATATTGTGGTTGAGTAGAGATAGCTAACTGGGGGACAAGGAGTGCCATTTTATCTTTTTTCTACATGTGAGAAGCAAAATATACACTGTTTTGTAGCATCTTTTACTTGCCAGCGCTGTCTTGTCTACCATTAAGTCTCCTCTGGAGGAGACTTAACAAACCTCACTTTTCTCGATATTTGAGTGAGATATTGCGTGAACTATGACGTCATTGTCGCTTCAATTTGGCCCAAATCACGTGATTTTACCACGTGATTAGGGGGTTACGCAAGGTTTGGAGAGCTTGTGTAAAACTTCACTTACTACCCCTCAATTTTCACTAAGCAAGATTTCTAAAAAGTTTCGTCGACACAAACCATGCTTAAGGGGTGTGAAAATCAATTAGAAGGTGTGAAAGGAGAGTTACGCAACGTTTTTAAGTGTGTTTAAAGTTTCGTCGAAGAGCCCCAGGTTGATCATCAAGCTTTGAATGATACAATTTACTAGGATCGCTATCCATAGCATTGAGCGGTGAACTGCTGGAGGTTTTGCTTCTTGAGGTAGCCCCCCTGAACGCACTGGAGGACCCAGATTTGATATAGTCCCCATTATTGAGTGGTAGGAGGAGAAGAAAGATGAGAACGAACATGTGCTTAACGAAGGTAAATTTACTTAAGTTATCATCATATTGTAATATCATCGCTCGCTAGAGAAAAAACATTCCCCCTAGGTCCTCTAGGAGACTGGTTCGTAACGAAATTCCCCTCACATTGCTTTAGAAGGCATAACTTGGCTACCAACAAGGATACTGGTAAATGGAGGTCTGACTGGAAAGTGGAAAGCCGGTTAGTTTAACGCATGTGAAAGTAAAGATGTGTTAACGATCGGTTAGACACGTTCCGTGGGTGCTTTATCACTCAGTGGTTACCATGACAACACTATTATTGGGAGGGCAATTAGGCAACACCCAAAAACATTCCCACGTTAATTACCCTCTCTCCCTATAGAGCTAATATCCTACGCCACCCTCTCTCTTGAGCTATTATCCCAACTTTAACCGTATTTCAGAAACCGTAATGGTCAAATACCGTATTATTCAGACACCGTTATATTCCCACTACAAGCAGCACTGTTAAGACTCCCCTATCTTTTATCTCCTATAAACTACTATCTCTCCCCTTTAATCCATCATTTCTAACTCCAGGCTGTGCTAATCTTACCCCCCTCCCCTTACCCCAAAAACTATCTAAATGTTGCCTCATCGAGTTGAAACACTCTCCCATCTTTATTCCAATATTCCATTATTGTATCTAATCTAACCTCCTGCAGGAATCAACTTGATAAACAGCTTGGAATGGTTTGAAACTGCTGGAAGTGTTGAGTAGGGAAATTCGAAGTCTTCATCATTATTGTAAGTACTGCAGTATCTCCTTTCAGGACAATGCTCTGACAGGGTATCCCGCCTCCCGGTATATATGATTACATGGGGGTCCACCATCCAGGTATGCCGGTATATCGGGGTCCTCCACCACTCTTAGTAGTAACCTTTTTGCATTATATGAGTGGAAGAGTTGTACGTGAGCTTCAGCTCCTCTCTCTCCCTTTCCCTCTCTCTCTCTCTCCCCCCACCCCCCCCCCCCTAAAAGGTTTTTTGTAATTAGACAATTGCCAAATTTTTTGGGGGAAAAGGGAGATTTTTTAAAAATTTTTTTAAAGGGGCCCCCCCCCCAAAAAAATTTTAAAAAATCCCTCCTTTTTTCCCTTTATTTGTCCCTTTACAATTTTTCATTTGTCTTTTCCCCCAAAAATCGTAGTTTTTTAATTTATCTAGGCGGGCATTTCTGTTGAGTGTTGTTTATTTTTTTTATATTCCGTTATTTCCTTTTGAATAGTCCTAAAAAGTCCTTAAGTAGGAATTGGGTTCTTGAGAGCACATTGCAATACGAGCATTTATCAGTGCCCTGAGTTTAAAAGAGAGGCAATCGAGTGTTGTTCCAAATTTTCATGATAATAAATTCGACATTTTTGATCCTCTTCTTTCCATTTTGTCTATTCTTGACAAAACTTTTTTTTTTAAAAACGCTCTTTGTAAAGATTGGCATTTCAGACAATTATTTGGGTTTTGGGGGCGAGTAAAAATTCTTGGTTAATGGTCAAAATGTGTTTACAGCGGCAGGCGGACCCCCATTTCCGGGATCTTGGGGGAAAAAGGGTTTTTTTCCGGTAAAATCGGGGGGGTTTCCCGGTAATCGGTTTTAAATACCCTTAATTTCCCACATCGGGGGGAAATTTATTCTCCCCGGGAAATGGGGGGGGGCCGATGTTATATCCACACCCGGATGATTTTCAGTTTTGTCTTTATTTTGCAAAGTTCAGAGCGATTTATTGGCTAATTTTTAAAACCTTCTAATAGGAACTTCAATTTAAGGTGGGGTGAAAATTTTAAAAATAAAATTATGCTCTTTTTAAAATAACCCTCGTTTCGGGGGGGCCCTAATTTTTCTAAAAAATGAGATAAAAACTTACGAGTAAAATTAAAAAATTTATCTTTTTCCTCTCTTTTCTTTTGCAAAGAGGGGCGAGAGAAGAGAAAGAAGGAAAGGGGGAGGAGAGAGGAAAAGAAGAGAGAAGAGAGAGAAGACAAGGAAAAGAGGAAAAAAACAGAAGGGGAGGAGGGGCCCCCCAAAGGGGGGGGAAAAAGGGAGTCAGAGGAGAGGAAGAGAGATCCCCCCATTTTCTTTTGACGGGGGAGACAAAGGGGTTTTATCCGCCGTAATCCTCTTCTTTCTCTCTCTCTCTTCTCTCTCTTCTCCCTTTTTTCTTCTGTTTTTTTTGACAACCTTTTTGTACCAGAAAATTTTTTAAACCCTTTCCCGGACCCCGTTTGGGGAAACCCAAAGCTCCCCACGCAAACATGGACTGGTTTTTTATTTTTGGGCTGAGAAGAGAGAGAACCAATCCACGGGGGGACCAAAGGCCCCTTTTCCCCCGGGGCATTTGATTGGAGATTTGCCAAAATTTTGGGTCCAGCAGCAAAATCTTTTGTTTTATAAATTTTAGCCTAATTTTCTGAGATTTGATTGAATCCTTTTGGGAAAAATGGGTTTTGGGGGGCACTCACTTAGGGGTGTTTTGAAGTTTGGTGAAAATCATTATTTTCCCCGGGTGAATAGGGTCTCAGCCTGGGACAAACACCCTTTTTTAGATATAAAAGTTTTGTAATAGAAATTTTCTAGAAAAAATAGGAAAAATTGGGGGTAAAAAAAAAAGTTTTAAATAAACCTTAAGGGATTATTGGGTTTTGTGTCCTTCTCCTATTGATTTCCCCCAAACCAAACCTATTTCCCCAAAAAAATGATGGGGGGCCCACAAACCCGCACCCTTTACCTGTATCACCCCCCAAAAAAAATTCGAGAATTAGTTTTAAAAAAAAACCTTTCGGTCCAGTAGGGAAAAAAAGGGGTTCAAATCTTGGTTAGTGGTTTTGTAAGGTTTTTAGCTTTCCCGGGGCTTCGTTTTGGGAAAAAACCGTCCCGGTTTTCAATCAGGTCTGTTCCAGATACCAGTTTCTTGCGAAATTGAACCCTTAGATGATCATAAACCTAAAATAGGATCTAGAACGCACTAATGTTTGATAGTTGGACCAGCGATGCTTTAGTAAATTTTAAAAATTTGGTAATTACGGGCGGACCCCCGTTTAGGGGCACCCCGATTTAACGGACCCCAAAATTTCCCCCAATATAGAAAATTAACAATTTTAACCCCCCGATTTAGCGGAAAACCCCATTTAACGGACAAAACCCCTTTCCCCCAAGGGGTTTTTCCCGGGTTTTAATCGGGGGGTCCAACTGTAACAGTATTTCCTTAAATAATCCATGGTTGAAAATTACTAAAATTTATCTCTCATACCCGGTTTATATACACTCACATGGTGTGTTACACTCCCTTCACACGCCTGCAAAACACTAATCTGATTATGCAAATTGCAGTGATCTTAATTAACCCTATTCGACGCATCGCACACACGCAAAACTTGCCTTGTTCGACAACGCAAAACAATGGAATTGCTGATCACGAATGAAACAAAAATGTGTGTTGAAAGATCCAGGTCATTGATGGTGATTGATGTGTGTCACGTGATGCCCAATATATACCGCGAGTGCACATATCACTCCCCCCCTCCGGCGACCCTTTTTCACGGGAAAATGCACCCGCTTCCGCGGGGGGGGGCGTGAGAATAATAGGGGTAGGGGATATAAGTAAAAAAAAGTGTTTCCCCTCGTGTTTACACCTTACACACAAAACAAAACAGAAATGACTGAACAGGGGAAGCGCAAAAGTTGTAAAAAACCACCCCCCCCGAAACCCCCAAGGGGGGGGGGGTTTTAAAAAAAAAACAAAGAAAAAAAAACTTTCTTTATTTTTTTAAAGTTTTTTAAAAAAAAGTCCCGTTGGCCCCTTGTTGTGTTAAAAGGGGTTTTTTTGGTTTTTTTGTTTGTAAGTGGATTTTGTGGTTTTATAGTTTGACCTTGTTTTTTAACCTTTTGGGGGGGAATACCCCAAAAATTTAGAGTTTGCTTTTTTCATGGTTTTCGGGAATATATTAATAAGTTGCACGGTTTGTGAAAGGGTTAAAGTGTTTTGTGGCTTGGTTGAAAGAAATCAGTTGGTTTTTTGTGATTTTAATAGTTGAGTTTTAGAGGTGTTTTGGGGTTTTTTTGGTTTTTTAAAGTTTTTTTGTTTTACATTTTGGGTTTATGGGGTGACCCAAAGTATATTTTTTGGTTTGTCCCGAAATAACCCCAGAAACGCCTTTCAAGGCTTTTAAGCGCCAACCAACCCCGTTTCCTGGTTGATTAGGGGTGGAGACTTCTCGAAAAAAAATTTCACCCCTTACCCCCAAGGAGGGGTTGTGCCCGTGAGCCCATATATATATGGTTTGAGTTTACAAATAAGGGGTTACCCCAATCCCTTAAACCCCAATAAACCCCCCCTCATTATTAACTGCCCCTTTAAAACCCCCCTACCCCCCTATTTTTGCTGGAAAAAAATGGGGGGTGGCCCTTTAAACAAAATTTAAAAACCCCCCCCCTTTGAACATTAAGAAAGGGATGGGGTTAGGAATAGTAGGACCTTACCATCAGGAGCAAACCAAAGCAATATCTTCCGTGACCAGCCGACTTGGAATACCCAACATCTCACCAACCGCTTCTGGTAGGTGGGGAATGCTTACAGTATCTTTAACATTGTCCAATGTCCAATTGTCCATTCGTAACGACTAACGAGGTTGAGTAGTAAGGGCTACTATACCGGAATATATGTGCAGTAGACCTTTGATTAATACAACAAACAAACAAACAAACAGACAAACAAACAAACAAACAACCAAGTTGCTCTCTATTAGGTGTGCACCTGGAGGACCCTCTAAATCTGAGGTTCATGTTCCATTTGACACCTATTGATGGTAAACAGATAGAACCAGTGCTGGGGATCCTGAAGATGTTGGGTCTCGAGGACAGTCCTGTGGCTCTCATCAATACTGACGATTCCTATGGTGAGCGAGATCTCGATTTTCCAGTTTCAAATTTTGGCCGCGTCCGGCCGATTTTTAAATCAGATGACCGGCCGTGTTACACTAATCTCTGCTTCGACTACTCTTACGTCGCGATTTTGCAGGAGAGAGACGAGAGCAGAGAGAGGAGAGAGAGAGAGAGCCAGAGAGAGAGAGAGAAGAGAGGGAGGGAGAGGTGAAGAGAGAAGAGAGAGCGAGAGAGAGAGACGGAGATGAGGGAGAGAGGGAACGCGAGGAGAAAGAAGCGAGAGAGAGAGTAGAGGAGAGAGAGGAGAGAGGACGAGGAGAGAGAGCGAGAGAGAGAGAGAGACTCGACCGTCGAGGCGACGAGAGTCCTCCGAGTTCCTCTCGCTCTTCATCCTATGAGCTGCGCTCTACTCTCATCATCCAGCTCTCTCTCACCTCCTCTCGCTCTCTCTCTCTCTCTCTCTCTCTCTCTCTCTCTCTCTCTCTCTCTCCATCTCTCTCTCTCCCTTTCTCTCTCTCTCTCCCTTTCCCTCTACAGGATTGGGGCTCCGATCTAATTTCGAGGTACGGGCCCATCAGCTAGGAGTTGTGATCCGACAGTATGTTATAATTCCTGCCAGCACCATGTTCCCTACCAAACTGGATCTCGGGTAAGATATGACGTGGCAGCTTTAAAATTGAACTGGGTCACCAACTACAGGAATAATAGTTTATGAAACTCCCGACACCCTCTCCCACACCACAAAGCCCCAGTCCCCACTTCCTTCTAGGCTAGATGCAACTGCCCGACTTGACTTGGCAATCAGGATCTTAAACCTTTTCCTCAGTTAACTCCATCCACCCACCTCTCTACAGATCCAAGATGAAGCAACTAAAGGAACAAAGAATCAGAGTGTTCATTATGTTTGTATCGGTTCAGTTTGTGAGACCAATACTGGAGCAAGCTGATGCAGCAGGCCTTATTGGACCTGAGTACCTCTGGATTAGTGGAAGTAGTGCCAGTCAGGATTTGGTGAGTTTGCATGGGTCATGGAAGGGGGGGGGGTCAAAACAGCATTCACTCATCCATAGAGCTGGGATTTGGTGAGTTTCAATATGAAGATCACAGTCATTCAGTATGAAAAATTGAAGAGGGATATCATTCTTCACTATCCCATTTGAGATCTGTCGAACCCTCACAGAGCACGATATTATGAAATAAAATCCAGTTTGTGAGCCACAAAATTTTCCATTACCTTTGACGCTCCTCCTCCTATCTAGGATAACCACCAGAACAAGCAGCCAGTGTTCTATGACGGTCTTCTTCTAATCAGTCAGATATCAAACGATGAAACGGAGGAGTATCTTCACTTACGGTCAGTTCTCACTTCCAATTTATACTTTCTTACCCATATACATCTAGCTAATGAATTAAGTCCCAACAATAAGTTAATTTGCTTTAGCTATTTAATTATCGATTATCGAACCGTGTACCACTAACTACATTGTCATACTGCATTCAACTGTAACATTACGCACGCTACAGGACGGCAATGGAGGATGCACTAAATGTCAGGATACAGCGGGTAGATACACTCTCTGCTAAGGTGTATGATAGTACAATGGCACTAATAATGGCACTAGACCATCTTGATAAACAGGTAGAGGGAGAGAAAGTTGGGTATGATTGCAGCTAATAAGGAGTTCCATGAAATTTAGGCCACAGCTATATAATACCAATTGAAGACCTAATATAATCCCCTAATTTTCCCCAATCCCACAGGGTGAGCTGGATTTCGGTGATGCCAATGTCTCCTGTAACCCAACAGCAGTGCCGGGCGGACCCGACCGAGAGTATCTACAACTGGGGAGTTTCGATCGAGTGGGAGGGATTAAGATAGCACGTGCACTCAGAGAGATAGAGTTTGATGGGGTCAGTTTTAGAAACATCTCATTCTCCTGGAGCGGAGGACCTAAACGAGATATTTATACTGTGGTGAACGTCCGAACCGGTGAGTTGTAAATCATTTTAAATAGTGCTGTCACATTATTAATCTTATCAATCTTAGACACATTTTAGATAGTGCTGTCACGTATTATGCTGCCAAATTTTATCAATCTTAGACACACTGCTGCTGAATCTTAGAGGCTGCTTTGTTTTGCGACTTAAAGAAGAACTAGTGTCCAGCGCTGTAGTACCCCCGCTCCTCTAGGTGCCCCCACATGGTGCCCCTCTCCCCCAACCTCTATCCCACTAGGTGCCCCCTCTCCCCCAACCTTTCTCTCTCTAGGTGCCCCCATGGATATTGGACAGTTTGAGGAGAGTCAGGGAGTTGCTATAGTTAGGAAACCCCAGTTCTTTGGAGGAGAGACAAACATCAAGGACAACATAGCTAGCCACCTGAAGGTACACAAATGGCGCGATACGCCTGACCAATCTCCTAACTCTGCTCAAAGCGAGAAAGGGTCAGTGCGACGCCTAACCAGTGACCAAGCTGTACCGTTGACAAAGTCTGATCCTGGATCGTCAGATAAGTGCCATGGGCAAGGTTTAATATGGTAAAACCACTGATAGTGATTCATGTTCTCTCTCTCCTGTAGGTAGGAATAGTTGAGGATGCCCCCTTTGTCACCTACCGGTACAGACAAGACGGTCACAAATCCTGCCAACTGGAGAATAAGATGAAATGTTACGAGGGGCTTAGTATCGATATCATTGAAAAATTGGCTGAGAAGTTTTCATTTAGTTATGAATTTGTTGAAGAGCCTAACGGAAAATTCGGCAGTCCGGTAAGAACAACATTGTCCCCAGCTCCCATTCTCATAACTACCTCCACAAAAAATTGGAAAGTTGTTTAGCCAATCGTTATGGGCCTCAAAGGGTTAACAACCTCCCCGGTCTCTGAACGTTTTGCACCTATTTAACCTCCCTAATTTGTCAAACTCTCCAGGTTGAAGGAACAGGTGAGGCAGAATGGGATGGATTGATTGGGATGCTGGTCAGGAAAGAAATCGATATTGGCATCGTGGCATTTGGAATCAACACCGCGAGGGAACAAGTTGTAGATTTTACAGTCCCCTTACTAACAGGTAATTGATGATTATTTTAATTAATGTAATTAGTTCCACTTTCCAGGTTCCTAAGGGACCGACTCACAAAAACACCCAGGTTCCCCAAGACAAACAAACACTGATGATCCATATGTACCCCCTCAGGTGGTGTAGTGATGGCTAGACAAGAGGGACCTCCAGCAGGCGCTGATGGTGAATTTGACCCCCTTACCATGTTCAAAAGTGATTCTTTCTTCTTCCTCCGGCCATTCAGGTAGATATTTGGATCCATTACAACCTATTCTAGTATGTGAGATCGATCTCAGTTGCACGGGACGTCGATCTCACTCAGGTATCAATGTCACCAAGGTAGATATATCTACAATGATCTGCCGAACTCTCACAGAGCGATTTCGCTTTATGAAATGCAGTGTTAACTACACAAAGTCGGATAAGACTGTGTGTCACTCACAAGTTTACACAACCACATCTGCCTACTCAATCTAACTTGTTGTGAGAATCCTTCATAAAGATGTCATATTACATATGTTGACCGAATATGTGTGTATGATATTTATCCTAATTACCAGAGAGAGATAACTACATATAACATTAATTATCTCTCTGCTTCATTCTCACACTAATATCCACCCACCTGACAAGTGACAATGTTCGAAACACCACCATCCCCCACCCCAACTAATATCCCCCAACCCCAACTAGACTCCACCCCAACTAATATATTATGATATCCACCCCCCCCCCCTGACTAATATCCCCACCCCAAATAATACCCCCCATCCCCAACTCCCAACTAATATTCACCCCCAAATAATAATATTATGATATCCATCCCCCTACCCCCAACTCCCAAGTAATATCTCCCACCCCAACTAATATCCACTAATCCGACTAATATCCACCCCCTTCAGCCGGGAGCTATGGATTGCTATTGTCCTTGCTGGGTGTATATTCTGTGCCCTCATCTACGTATTTGACCAGTTCAGTCCCTATGGGTTCTATGGGGGCACCAGACAGAAGCTGTTGTGCTGCAAATGTGAACAGTGTGAGGTATAACTGGTTAGATTATATGGTCGAATCTCTGTACCACTGCTAATGCTGCTGTGATAATGAAGTCAGGTTTAGCAGGTTAAGCAGTACAGGGATTTGGACGGTTTTGGTTTATTATTTCAACCTACAGACCCCACTGCAAGTCCCATCGTTACTAATTGTTCCCACCCACCTGCAGGCAAGTTTAAGTGGTGATTTCGCAGTTAAGGGGTGTCCGTTTGATGATCAACAAGGCATCCACTACGAAATGAAGAGTCTGAATCTGATGAACACAGTCTGGCTGGTTATTTGTTCCTTCTTGCAGGTAACCCATGGGTGTCTCTTTTTGCAAAGGATGCCTGAGTGGCGAGTGCCTGACAATTTGTACTCACGCATCTTTTGTCAGTAAAAAATATTGGATATTCCTGATATCTTCACACCCCCCCTCCCCCCACAGGTCGGACCCCCTGATGCCACCCCCAAGTGTAACACCCCCCCCCCCCCCACAGGTTGGACCCCCTGATGCCACCCCAAGTGTAACACCCTCCCCCCACAGGTTGGGCCCCCAGATGCCACCCCCAAGTGTAACACCCCTTCCCCCCACAGGTTGGACCCCCTGATGCCACCCCCAAGTGTAACACCCCCCCCCCCCCCACAGGTTGGACCCCCAGATGCCACTCCCAAGTGTAACACCACCCCCCCCCCCCCACAGGTTGGGCCCCCAGATGCCACCCCCAAGTGTAACACCCCCGCCCCCACAGGTTGGACCCCCTGATGCCACCCCCAAGTGTAACACCCCCGCCCCCACAGGTTGGACCCCCTGATGCCACCCCCAAGTGTAACACCCCCGCCCCCACAGGTCGGATCCCCTGATGCCACCCCCAAGTGTAACACCCCCCCCCCTAGGTTGGACCCCAAGTGTAACACCCCCCCCCTAGGTTGGACCCCCAGATGCCACACCCAAGTGTAACACCCCCCCCCCCCACAGGTTGGACCCCCAGATGCCACTCCCAAGTGTAACACACCCTCCCCCACAGCTTGGTCCCCCAAGTGTAACACCCCCCCCCTAGGTCGGACCCCCAGATGCCACACCCAAGTGTAACACCCCCCCCCCCCCACAGGTTGGACCCCCTGATGCCACCCCCAAGTGTAACACCACCCCCCCCCCCCTAGGTCGAATCCCCTGATGCCACCCCCAAGTGTAACACCACCCCCCCCCCCCCCCCCCCCACAGGTTGGACCCCCTGATGCCACACCCAAGTGTAACACCCCCCCCCCCCCACAGGTTGGACCCCCTGATGCCACACCTAAGTGCTGGTCAACCAGGGTGCTGATTACCGCCTGGTGGTTGATCTGTCTCGTCCTAATCTCCCTCTACACTGCTAACTTGGCAGCTTATCTCACCGTCACCAGAATCAACAAGGTAATTTAATTAACAAGGTTAGTTGATTAATCAATTGACAATTGCCACACACCCATCTCAAGTAGTTCTCAAGACTCATTATGAGTTTGCCATGCTGTGCAGTCTGTCTGTTCGGCACTTTAAGCGCCTCGGGCTCGCGTAAGCTCACACCGGGCCGAAGGCCCGGTGTGAGAGCTGACAGGCAAGGAACATGCCAATTATGAGTCATCACCTAACCAATAACCATCTTAAACTTCTTCAGGAGTTCGAGACGATACACGATTTGAAAGATTCCGGTCTGCCCTATGGTACAGTGGCTGGTACAGTGACTGATATGCTGCTTAGTAATACTAGTGATCGGGAGATCGAGTCTCTTTACCGACATGCTAAAATGGTAATTTCAATTAGTTCGACATTCTTGTTGAGTAAGGGGTCGACAAAGCCATTCTGACGATTGTAAAATAGCTCCAGCTCCGTAGACTTTACAGTAGAGTTGATTTATTTTCACCAGTCACCACAATGCAATTGATTGATATTCCCCTCCCAGGCAGATAATTTCACACACGGTATAGAGAAAGCCAGGACCGGTAGATACGTGTTTCTGTATGGTAGTGCCCCACTAACTTACTCCAGTAACCAGAAACCGTGCGGGCTAAAAGTCACCAAAACCAATATCCTCAGTTACGAGCTGGCATTTGCGGTAAGGAGACATTTTGTGTTGTTAAAACGATGGGAGAGCTGTCCGAGCATTGGCCTGACCCTATTCTCATTTCTCTCCGGAGCGCACGAGAACTGTGGTCAGAGCATTGGCCTGACAGGGGGAGAGAGGGTCAAACAAATCAAAAACAGTGTAGTGTGCGTATGTGTTCGATCCCTCCTGTCGTTCCAGTGCACTACCGCGTAAAACAGTAATATAGTGTTTTCTACAAGTATCCCTGTACTCAAATCTTGTCAGGCCAATGCTCTGACAGCTCAAATCAGATATTCTATATTATAGAATATATAGCACTGGAACGACAGGAGGGATCGAACACATTATAGAATCTATAATTTATAGAATCTATAATTTATATATCTCCCAGGTACCAGATGAGAGTCCGATTATAGAGATAATCAACAAGGGACTAATTCAAATGAAGGAGAAGAATGAAATCCTACCAAGTTGGAGGAATTGGGCCAGTGGACCTTGTGATGGTACCCTCAGCACTGAACCAGGTACAAGAGACACACATGATCCAGCTGTTTTTAAATCACACGGCTGAAGTAATTGAGCAAGGGTTTCACAACAGTCAACAAATCATCCGATCCATTCTCACCCCTTAGTCCTTACTCTCACCCCTTACTCCTCAGGCCAAGTCCTTAGTCCCTCATCCCTCCTCACCTCCCAGGCTCGTCTGAGATCAGTGTATTCAGCGTTGTTGGTACGATGGCTATCATTGCCCCCGTAGTGGCGCTTAGTATCGTGGTGTTCTTGTTCGAGTTTGCAGCGGGAAAACGAAGTCCAAACAGGAACCCCAAACTAAAGGTAACTTATTAGAATTAAATATTATTCGGAGAATCAAAACGGGGTGGCGGGGTGCTGAACTGAGAAAAATCGTCTCTGGAAAAAGTAAAAGATAAATAGATAATTATACTGACCCTGATTCCTCCCATCCTACAGAAAACCCTGACTCAACTAATAGACGCCACCGTGTCGAGTCCAGGAAACTCAAGCCAAGCTCAAAGTTATACAGTCAGCAATAACTTCGTAAAGGTAAGATGCCCTGGCTGCCCTTCTCGACACCCCCTCCCCCCTCCCCCTTGATTCTCATCCCCGCCCTTCTCATCCCTTCCTCCTACTCCCTTGTTTCACTGCGTACACGTGACCAACTCCCTTCTCGACTCCCCCTTGCTTCTCAGACCCCAGACCTCGTTTGCAGCTAATCCAAAACTGCACTACTAACACCCACATCCCCTGTTATCAGATGCTGAACTCAACCTCAACACACAAAGTACAGAAGATGATCGCAGAAGCTAAAGCAACTAGTGCCACCAATTCTAGGAGGGGCAGTTACATTAGTAATGGTCTACCTGGGGACACCAAGAAAAGTAAGTTGCAGCAGCAGTCGTGATCTCGTGTATTAGAAAAACCTGTCACATGACATCATTTCTTACTGCATCCTACTCAACAAATCAAATAATTAACTACCAGGAACCGACCGAATCTGGGAACACTGGTCCCTGATTGGCTGCTAACCAGTCACGTGACCTAAATAACGAGTTCTGATTGGTTGTTTAATTGTTTCGGTCAGTTCCTGTTAACTACATTATGTCCACTAGGTATTTGTGAGAGCCATATTTCCACACCACCTACCCAGCAAAAGAAGAACTTTGTTCGAATCACAATGGATCACGTGAAGGTGACCAACGCGGTAAGTCACCTAGTGGACTTGATATGTGACGTGTGTCTCGGATCCTCTTAGTCTAAGTTCTAGAGTTCATTTTTATTCAACTGGTCAGGCCCAAACTCGTGTGCGTAAATAAAAAATAGACTCTAACCATTATACATACAGCGGCCCAATCTGAGCACGCTTTTTAATAAATAAAATCGGGGAATGTGATTGGGGGGTCCAGTTGCTGCCTCTTTCAGTTAATTAACACACCGCTTTATATTCTATAGTTCCAGGAAGGGAGCAAGAAGCGCCGTAACTCAGCAAGTCTCCCCTACCCTGCCCGTAATGCCCACGATGTGGCCAGAAAATCAGTGCTAAAGTTCGCTTCAAAAACACGGAAACAACATCCCACCAATAACTCAGGTAACACTAAGCAAGCAGCACTGTTACAGTGCTGCTTGCAGTCAAAATACTGTAACTGAATAAATCAATGAAAAGGTTGTTAAATTAACGATTTAGTAGCAAAACAATGTTCCTAATAATCTAACATTATCCCCTTCTCTCCTGCAGGTTCAAGTCAGCCAAATACCACCCTACCAATGACGTCACAAGTCAGCTCCCCAGTCAACACACCTAGTGTAGAGAACTCAACGAAACAATTCATCTGAAAAACTGTAGTATCTCCTAGAGAATGAGAGTGTGAATATTTCTATACTCTCTTCACACAAATACATATGCGTGTAGGAAGGTATCGCGACCCTATTATTGTATAGCAGTATATCCGATTGTATAGGGCGGTCCTATAAGTCCTATTAGGGCCGGGAGAACCAGTATTTATACACCCTTGAGTTGACATATTGCCTATTGTTCAACCAGTCCTAACAGTGCTAAGTAGCGGACTCAGAAACTAAAGAAAGACTATCTTGAGTTGTATATTGTTGTCGTGTTTATAGTATCTTTGTTGTGATAGTTGAAGTTTAATATCTGTGTTGTTTTGTGAGAAACTGATTGACTGTATAACCTTTATTTACGGTTTAATTTATTTAACCAAGACTTTTATGATGAACTCAAGTCAAGGAGAGGTGGTCAAAACCGGCTGGTCTATTCATTAGACAGGGTCGAATATTTAGGTTTAGACGCAAAGGTTGTCTGGAAGGTACCCGTCTAGAAGTAGACGAGTTATCCCCAAGATGGGGGGGGGGGGGGGGGGGGAGGAAGTGAAAAATGGATATTCTCTCTCTAACCAATCCATATCTTATCTTGAGGGTAGGAACCAAGCAATTCTCTCTCTGTTTGAATCATTAATCAATTCTCACAGCCCCGTGGGAAAACCTACATACCGAGCCTATTGGCAGAAACCTAAAATTAAATCAAGGAAGCGTGAGAGAGTGAGAAAGTGCCATACCGGGGAAGCCTGAACAATTCTACACACTCCAGGGTACTTCACGCGCGCTATATTTTCCCACGGTCAGGGGCGCGCGAGAACCGGGGTACTTTGGACTCTTGCGAGGCCACTTTGTGCTAGTCGTTGTGCGGAAAACAGCTCGAGGGTCGACAACTGAACGGTTTTTGATTGATTCATGGGAACACAAAACGACAACAAATTAACATTCTTTGGTCAACGAAAAATTGGGATAAAATATAGTGAGATACATGCAAAAAGAATTATGTGTTCATTGTCCTACTAAAACAATTGTTGTCCAACATTTGCAACTAAACAATAACTAATTAATTAATTAATAAATTCTCTTCTTTTTCTTCTTCTTCGTCTTCTTCTTCGTCTTCTTGGAGGCTCAGGGTGGTTCAATTCCCCGGCCTAATAACGCCTCTCTCTCTCTCCTCTAAAAGAGTGAACAGCCCCGTATAAAAACTGTAGAAATATCTCTCTTCATGTCCTTAGAAATTACACGCTACCTGGGAACAATACATGTATCAGAGTTATACAATTAGTGAAGCTGTCCCCTGTAAATACATTTTACAAAGCACATTATTTGACACAGTACACGTTATTAATACACTGTTAATATTAACTAGCGCACCCATTGGGTGCGCCTCAAGTAAGGGCTTTTGATAACCCACCCGGCTTCGCCGGGCGGTTCCTTTTGCCACTTTCAACGTCAATAACACGGTTGCCATGGCAACTGAATTGGTAACTATGGGGACTGGCCTGTTAAAAGTCATTCGAAATATTAAGAAATTTCCACTGGAAGTTCCAAAAGTGTGAGCAACAGCTTTACAGCTTTGGTCATATGAAGTGTTTTATGAAGGAGCACTGTCGCGTAGAAACGCACTGAACGAACGACTTCGACTTCGACGTTCATCTCCAAATTATAATAGAGATTATTTGGTTGATACAGGGATTAATAGTACGAAACATTGAGTCAGTTACCCTAATCCACAAAACAGGAGTCTCCTGCGATTGAAATCTGGTTAAAAAGTTAAAACGTTACAAAAGAGAGGAAGAAGAACCCACTTACTTTTTACCCTGCTTTTTCCTCTCTAGACTCTCAGCAGCTTTTTTCAGCCGCTTCTTCAGCTCATCAGGTAATTTCCCATAACACTTTTTACAGTACGGCCTGAATGGAGAGAACAGGTTGTGAAGATATGAATTAAGAACAATTAGAGAAAATGTCTGCACTGTGCTGTCACACATGTACACGGAATGTAAAGTGAATATACTTACAGGAAGTCAATTTCCAGGAATTTCGAATTTGAATATTTTATATGAACATCGCAACCATGACAGAAAAAGTGGTTCTCACACCAGGTCTTGTTAAATTGCACTATCTGAAGAGAGAGTAGGGTATTATAGAGTAGGGGAATAAAGAGAGGGGAGAAGGAGGAAGACAGGAGAGAGAAAGAGAGAGAGAGAGAGAGGGGGAGAGAGGAGAGAGAGAGAGAGAGAGAGATAGAGAGAAGAGGGGTGTACAGGATCTACTTTACCTCGTCAGCAGCAGATTTACAACAGTAGAAACAAGGTTCCCCAAATAGTTTCCTGTAATGTAACTCACAGTACGCCATTGCTGAAAAGGTGATACTGTAAAACTAGATATTTTCGAGGCAATTAATTTTCGCGATTCGATCAAAATTTACTATTTTCGCGATTCGATCAAAATTTACTATTTTCGCGATTTTAATTTTCGCTAATCCCACTGCTACCCCCATTTCACGGTCCTAGTCTATTGTCTACTTAATTACGCCAAGAGTGCAGTCATCATTGCCATGAGACACCAGACCTGCTTGGCGTAGACCAATGAAATATGAGCATTTTCTCATTGCTGATTGGCTCTAAGAGATAGCCAATCAGGGATGAGACAGAAAAGGCTCACATCTCATTGGCTTACAACTCCTACTGAATCCCTTGCCACGTATAAGAGCAGTGGTCACATGACCATTATTTTCTGTAAAAAAATCGTCCAAAATATTTTCGCGGAATTAATTTTCGCGGATTTTTCAGCCAAAAATAAAGAGCGAAAATAAAAATCTCACGAAAATTTCTAGTTTTACAGTAGTTACATAAAGTATTATTATTCCTTGGTGACAAGTGCCAAACATGCCAAATATGGGTTCAATGTACAGTCGGACCCCGAATCCCCGTTTACTGGAACCCCGATTTACTGGGCAAAACCCCAAATCCCCCGATTATCCCGGTAAATCGGTGTCTGACCGTACATTGAACCCATATTGTTTGTTTTCTCATATAAGACCGTCCTTTCCAACTGTAAGCCACTAAGCCACTTACTGCCATGTTCGTAGAATCTCTCCCCAGCGAAGGGGCGTTCACAATGTCCACACACAAAGTGTTCGGGGTGCCACTTTTTATCGAGTGCTGACACTGCCCGTCCCTCTATGGGCTTCTTGCAAGCTGCACATACACTGAGATGGAAGAAGTGAGGGGAGGGAGGGATAGAGAGGGATAGGTGGAGGAGGGATAGAGGTGAGGGGATAGAGGTGAGGTGAGGGATATAGGGGAGTTAGAAATGAGGGTGAGGGGAGGGATAGAGAGGGATAGAGAAATAGATATAAACCACCCCCCCTGCTGATATTTCCCGCAGTCTACTGTGGTATATCAAATAATTCTCTCCCTCTGTTTTCACACCTTTCATAATTCCCGGGGTCGTTTTATAATAAATAACCACGGCTAGTAAAGTGATGAAATTTGATAATCCCCTACGGGGATTATCACACGATATTCCCCTCGTCGCGTTGCTCCTCGTGGATATCGTATTGATATACCACCCTGACAGGGTGGTATATCAGATTTCATCCCTCTACTAGCCGGGGTTATCTATATTATAGACATGGAATAAAATAGTAGTAGACTTATGAGAGAGAGGAAGGTTACAGGGTAGAAGGGATTAGTATCGATAGAGAGAGATAGAGAGAGAGGGGGAGAGATACTGCTAGTCCTGGATATCGAAAGTTAGCTTGTGAGAGACCGAGAAATAGAAAGGAGGGAGGAGAGAGACAGATAGAGAGAGACAAATAGAGAGAGACAGATAGAAAGAGTGAGAGAAATACTGAGTGTAAAAGTGTGTAGTAGTGATGACAGGTGATTCCAGAAGTGTCACACTATAATGTTTGTCACACACGAACACACTTTTATATACAATACAAACAAACACACGCACAATGTACACTATGTACACTGTTGACTGTGTACATGTGTACTGTATAAACATTGTGCTAAGCCAACTAGTAGAAAACGAGAACCAATGATCAGCTATGTGACTTGTGGGTGTAATGTTACCCAGATATTGTCGCACTACCACTACTATACCACTAGCTACTATACCAACTATACCAACAAATATTTGTATAAATTTTACTGAAGGAAGGTATCCGACAAACACACATAACTCCCAACACACACGGACATGTGTCAAGTGAGTAGGTACGTGTTCTATAGACTTGTGAACATTATAGTGACACGAACAAGCAAAGAACTGTTAGTAGTTAAACTGTACAGTGTAATCGTTAGAGTGGGTGAGAGAGAGAGAGAGAGAGAAAGAGAGAGAGAGAGAGAGAGAGAGAGAGGGAGAGAGAGAGAGAGAGAGAGAGAGAGAGAGAGAGAGAGATAGAGCTAGAGAGAGGGAGAGAAAGAGAGAAAGAGAGAGATCCACCTGCAACTTATGATGCAAAGAGAAAGGAAGCGAACGTTTAGAAACGACTAGACATATAAAAAAGAGCTTGTATTAAAAAGAGCTGTATAAAAAAAGAGAGAATAAGAATGAAAAAAGTGAAACCATGAACTATGTTGACTGTTGAATAAGATAATTAAGTTCAGATAACGTTAGATGAGGGCCCTCTAGTTCCATGATGTTAGGGCCCTGATCTAGTGAGTCTTCTCTAGTTAGGGCCCTGACGTACCTTATTTCCTTGGTGTCGTAACACTGAGCACAGAAGAGATGGGCGTGTAGCTCCTTGGCGTGGTGAGTCAGGGGTCGGTGACAGTCAAAACAATCAAAATGGTGTGGATGGTATGGCTCGCCCTGTTGGAGTTAGGTTGGGGTTGTGTTGGGGTTAGGTTGGGTTAGTTGGGGATTAGTTAGGTTGGAGTTAGGTTGGGTTAGTTGAGAGGTTAGTGGATCTTAGTTGGGGTTGGTGGGGGTTAGTTGGGGATTAGTTGGGGTTATGTTGGGGATTAGTTGGGGATTAGTTGGGAGTCTAAAACAAAAAAAACCCCCTTTTAAAAAAAATTTTTTAAAAAAATTTAAAAAAAAAACCCCTTTTAAAAAAAAAATTTTTCCAAATTTTTAAAAAAAGGGAAAAAATTAAAGAAAAAACCCCCTTTAAAAATTTTAAAAAAAAAGAAAGGGGGAAAAAAAAAGGGGGGAAAAAACCCGGGGAAATTGGGGGGGGTGAAAAGGGAAAATAAAAAGAAACAAAAAAAAATTTTTTTTTAAAAAAGGGGAAAAAAAAAAAAAAAGAAAAAAAAAAGGGGAAAAAAAGGGGGGGGGAAAAAAAAAGGGGGAAAAGAAGGGGGAAAAAAAAAAAAGGGGGGGGT